>CAUYQV010163039.1:0-12260 GCA_963574575.1 Galagoides demidoff | reverse complement strand
CATCACAGCTCACAGCAACCTCCAACTCCTGGGCTCAAGCGAGTCTCCTGCCTCAGCCTCCCAAGTAGCTGGGACCACAGGCGCCCGCCACAACGCCCGGCCGTTTTTTGGTTGCAGCCATCATTGTTGTTTGGTGGGCCCAGGCTGGGGATTCGAACCCACCACCTTAGGTATAGGTGGCTGGCGCCTTAGCTGATTGAGCCACAGGCGCAGAGCCAGAAATGCAAATTCTTAGGGCCCACTTCAAACCTACTGAATCAGAAACTCTGGAGGGGGTGTGTGTGGAGGGAGCAGTCCGTTTTAACAAGCTCTCCAGGAGGTTTAATGTTTGAGAACCACTGACCTAGTGCCAGGTCTGGTGCTTCATAACTTTCAGCCAAATGAAGAAGTCATGTGTGCAGGAGGCATTCAGTACAAATAAGCTTCTTTCTTTATTTTTTATTGTATTTACTTTTTAAGAGACAGAGTCTCTCATTTTGTCACCCTTGGTAGAGTGCTGTAGCGTCACAGCTCACAGCAATCTCCAGCTCTGGGGCTTAGGCGATTCTCTTGCCTCAGCCTCCCGAGTAGCTGGGACTACAGGACCCCACCACAATGCCTGGCTATTTTTTGTTGCAGTTTTGCCGGGGCCAGGTTCGAACCCGCCACCCTCGGTATATGGGGCTGGCACCCTACTCACTGAGTCACATCACAGGTGTTGCCCTAAATAAGCTTCTTTCATAATTAGGGATTCCCTGGGCAAGTGTCAAAACTAGGGCTATATTGGTATAAAAAATAAATATTGGGTGTGTTTGTATGTATATAGACTGTCTCTGAAAGCACACCAAATACACCAGTATGGTGGTTATGTCTAAGGAGGGGACCCAGTTGCCAGGAATTGGAGTAAGAATTTTCTTTGAATACTTTTCTGCATCCTGTAATGTGTTCACGCTATTCAAAAAGTAGACAAAATATACTAAAATGGAACCAGGCAGGAGTTCCTTTCCCCAGTCCTTGTGAATGCGGCAAACACTTCTGACTCTCCAAGTAGGCCAGGGAAGAGTAAGGCTGCTATGTCACCTGGGGGAGCTCTGCCCCCTACTGGCCATCACCCACATGATCCTACAATCTCTTGTGGCTGGATGCCTCCTCACCCTTATCCCCTACCTCTCTAGGCACCTAGAATTCTCAGTTCTTCAAATGTGCTAAGACTTTGCACTCCTGTCCCTTCCTAACTCTCTCTCCACCCAATCTGGCTCATTCCTACTCATCCCTCCCATTTTTTCTTTTTGAGATAGAGTCTATGTCACCCTCAGTAGAGTGCCATTGCGTCACAGCTCACAACAACCTCAAACTCTTGGGCTCAAGCGAGTCTCTTGCTCAGCCTCCCTAGTAGCTGGGACTACAGGAGCGTGCCATAATGCCTGACTATTTTTTTTGTTTAGCAGGCCTGGCCAGGCTCGAACCCACCAGCCCGGGTGCATGTGGCCGGTGTGCTAACCACTTAGCTACGGGCACTGAGACTCTCCCATTTCATTTTCATGCTCCTTATCCCAGAAAGCCTCCCAGATTACCACCTTCATCTAGAATGATCCCTGTCAAATGCTCCCATAGTGTTTGGAACTATAAGAGTTTTCTTGGCTGTAGCAATTGGGGGTCTGCATGATTATTTGATTAGTGCCTGCCTCCTCCAATAGGGGTTCCCCTTCCCCAGAGATCCAGTTGCAGTCTAAATGGCCCTGAAGAAACTTCCTGCAGCTCTAGGGGGGTTTCATTTCTTAATGAAGGCCTCCAGGATGAAGTTCCTATCTGCATTGTTCTTAGCAGTATCCCTGTCAGATCCTGTCTGTCGGCCTGCCTGCCTCTGGTTTCAGGGCCACTCCCCCTCAGATTCCTCCTTATCCTTAGATGCTTTGGGATCTTTTTCACCTGTTAGAATTTCTGAGTCTCCTCCTCATGTGTAAATTAGGGAGAAAGTACTGACTTCTCAGGATTGATGGAAGAAATGTAGACAAATAAGAGAAAAAATCCATAGTAGATGTAAGACACAACAGTGGGTACATGCCTTATAGGACCCTACATGGTTAGGGTAGTAGTTGGGGGTCTCAGTACAAAGTCACTACCTTTCCTTTTCTCAGTTTTGTGGTGTTTGACTATTATCAGAAGCATTTTCAGAGAGTGGGATTTAGGAGCACTTTTTTTTTGCATTTTTTGGCGGAGTCTGAACCTGCCACCTCTGGTATATGGGGCCAGTGCCCAACTCCTTTGAGCCATAAGCGCCACCCTAGGAGCACTCTTTAAATAACATTACTAACATGTTCCATTTATTAGGCCAGACCTTATATTTATTAATTGCTTTACATGCATAATCTTATTTCTCATGCCATTCCTGCTACGTAGTAACTGTCATTATCACCTGCTCCCTTTTAGAAGCTAGGACATTGAGCCTCAGAAGTTGCATACCGAAGATCACACAGCTATTAAGCAGAGAAGTGAGATCTGTTTTTATTCATTTTTTCACCCAGCAATTGTTTGTTGTGTGTCTACTATGTATAGGCCCTGTGTTCAGCAGTTGGGGGTATAATAATAGAAGTAAGAATAAGGGATTTGACTTGTCAGGGGGATTTGGGGAAGATTTTGAAAGAAAGGGAAAACAGAGGTGTAGTCTGAATTTCAAGAAGTTCTTTCCAGGGGCTGAGGGTTGAACTCTTCTGCCCATCACTGAGGGTTGATTTAGAATTTCCATCCACAAATGAAACCCCCCAGTGCTGCAGGAGGTTTCTGCAGGGCCATTTAGATGGTGACTGAATCTCCAGAGAAGGGGAACTCACTACTGCCAGAGGCCTCCTGTGATAAAGAGGGAAAATCTGGCCCTAGGAAGGCCATGTGGTCCTGACATATATTTCAGAACCAAGAGCTGAGGGAAAATGGTCCAGAGGATCCACGTTCTCTGTCTTCCACTTCCCCGCAAAGCTAAGGGCTCTCTTCTAGTCCAAGCACTGCTCCCTGTTCTTGGGGGGAACTGCCTGCCTCAGTGGCTCCAGTAATAATAGTGTGGCAGCAATCACAGAGAAATCATTTCTTTTTTTCTTTCTTTTCTTTTTTCTTTTTTTTTTTTTTAAACATTGACCCTTATTTATTTTATTTTTTTATCTTGCAGTTATTTGGCCAGGGCTGGGTTTGAACCCACCACCTCTGGCATATGGTGCTGGCACCCTACCCTTTTGAGCCACAGGTGCTGCCCTTTTCTTTCTTTTCTTTTCTTTTCTTTTTTTTTTTTTTTGAGACAGAGCCTCAAGCTGTCACCCTGGGTAGTGCTGTGGCATCACAGCTCACAGCAACCTCCAACTCCTGGGCTCAAGTGATTCTCCTGCCTCCACCTCCCAAGTAGCTGGGACTACAGGTACCTGCCACAATGCCCGGCTATTATTTGGTTGTAGCTGTTATTGTGTGGCAGGCCTGGGCTGGATTCGAATCTACCACATTAGGTGTATGTGGCTGGCTCCTTAGCAGCTTGAGCCACAGGGGCTGAGCAGAGAAATAATTTGTTATAGTCTGAAGACTGTCTGTTACAGCTCAACAGAATCACCTGGGAACACAAAGGAAATCTAGCTGTCCCTTAGTGGGAACTACTATAAGGAAGGTGAAGAGATATTTGAACAAGATCATGAATGATGATGAATAGGAGTTTGGGGAGTGGGCTGGATGAAATCAAGGGCATTCCAGCTTGAAGACACCAAAGATTCAGGTGTCTGACTGACTGGGGTTGGAATCCCCATAACTCCTGGGTGATTTCATCAGTGTATGATAGGGACAATAACGGAGCTACCGTACAGAGGTGGATATGAAGTTTAGATTACCCAGCGTTAATGTAAATAGCTCAGAACGGTGGCCCACACACATTAAGGATGAAATACAGGTTGGTAAGTTACAGCCACACGCAAGTGCAGGTAAGTGTTGTAAAACCTACTGCGTTGCAGGTGAGGGACGGGGTCAGCCGGACAGAGATATGAATGACAGGATGAGGACTTAAAATTAAGCAAAAATGACATAGAGGAACCACAGGATTGGCGGGGCGGGTGGGAGGGGAAAGCTAACGAGCTCCCGGCGATGAAGCGAAACAGGCGGGCAAAGCACCAGTGTTCTTGTTCTTTGTCTTCCAGCAGGCCAGGTAGGGCTTAGATCCTGGGCGGCAGCCACGAAGAGTCCTTTCCTGAGAGGGTCGCAGAAGGCGGACACCTGGCAGGACCAGTGACCGGTGGCCGCGCGCCACCTGGTGGCCGTGGGAGGTAGACAGCCGGGAGCAGGGGAGAAGCTACCAAGTATCGGATTTTGCCTCTGGAAAGCTTTCGGAAATTGAGGCAGAGAACCGGGCATCTGGAATCTATCGATTGGACTCCGTCCCTTTTCGAATCAAGTCCATTTGAAACTGCGGAGGGGCAAGGCGAACAAGGCTGGGTAAGGGGTTTTTAGATGGAAAGCTTAAAAACACCTGAAGTCAAGAGCCTGGGGTATTCTTCAATGGAATCAACGGCCTGGAGCTTGGTTTGCCCATCTGTTCTATAGTGGAAGGAGGAAAATAGAGAGGAGGAAGAGAAACTTTAGTCTTTCCCGCCCACCCGGAGGTAAATGGCTTTAAAGACAACCCCGGAAAGCAGAGTTTTATAGATTCTATTTGCATACGAACACAGTCACCTCGAGTTAAACTCCTGTCCTTTAATCTCCGGTCCAATTTGTCCCGCAGCCGAGGAGGAAGGCCTTCGCGAATACCTCCAAACCCCTCCTCCTCTGGACCCCGCCTACAGGGCTGGGCTTCATTGCACGTGCTCACCCGGTTCCTCTGTGACCCGCCTCCTTGGGAAGACTCATTATTGGAGTGGGGGTATACGTGGAGTCCGTAGGAAGCCTTGACTACGGATAAATCATAAGAAAGAGAAAGTCCTGAAGCAGAAATTTACTATATATTTATCAGAAGTGCTTCTGTGTTTTTGGTATCGAAAAGCCTTAAATTTCCCATCTCAGGCTTACTCATCCTTTCTTCCACCCCTTCAGTTGGTAGGATTCCGCGTGGCCGGCCTCGTCGAGCGGACTCCAATTCCCAGTGTGCCCCGCAGGACCGTACGTGGCAGCGGCGCGTGACGTCAGGGGAGGGAGCTGGCCAGTGCTGAGGGGGCGCGGCGCGGAGGGGCGCGGAGCCCAGCGGCTCGGGGCCCAGAGAGCACCACGGCCGGGAGCCCGCCGGCCCCTGACAGCCCCCTCCCCCGGCGGACGACGAAGACGACGAGGACGCGGGTCATGGCGGAGCAGCGAACCCAGCGCGGGCCCTAAGCACTACCGCATGGAGCGGGACGAACGGCCGCCTAGCGGAGGGGGAGGCGGCGGGGGCTCGGCGGGGTTCCTGGAGCCGCCCGCTGCGCTCCCTCCACCGCCGCGCAACGGTGGGTGAGGGGCCTGCAGAGTCTGGGCCACCAAGGACCGGCCTCATGTCCTTCCACCAGGGATCCCTTTCCTCTCAGGCAACTCTCTCTCTGGGAAGCCGCGGACCTTTAGCGTGGACCTTCACCCCGGTCCCCTTCAGCGCAAACCCTCTCCCTCCCCTCTCTGGTCTCACTCGGTGTGGCCCTCCCCCTCCTTCCCCGTTCCCCTCAGCGCGGACCCTCCCCCTTCCCGGTTTCCTCGGCACCGAGTTTCATTTGCTCCCTCCCCCCTTACCCTCTGCCCAGGCCTCGCCTCCCCCGTCCCTCAGCGCCAGTCCTTCCTCCTCCCTGGTGTCCTCTGCGCGGACCCCACTCCACCTCGCCCCGTCTTCTCAGCGAGGAGCCCTCCTCTACGACTCTGGGTCCGCTCAGCGTAGGTCCCCCCACAGCCGGTCACTGAGGGCGTGCCCTCCCCCTGGAGTCTCCGCCGTGCAGAGCTTGGGGTACCCCATGCGGGTCCCTCATCCCTTCGAGGACGCTCCCTGCCGACCCGACTCTACGCCAGCCTCGTACCCCTCACCTTTCTAGAGCGTCTTCTTTGCATCCCCGTGCTGCTCCCCTTAGCGCTGCTCTCCTTAATACTTGCAGCCTCTGACCCCTGCTGGACCCCTTGTTCGATGGCTATTCCCTCATCATTTCCTTTTTCGGACGTTTTCATGACTGCTCCTTCCCCTGTGCCGCCCTGCCTCACTGCTCCTGTTGAGTCTTCTCTCTATTTATTAGGCGATGACTTTCTGGGAACTCAGGTCTCTAGCCAGACCCGGGACTGAATAGCCTTCCTCTTCCCAGCTTCTGCCGGCTGTTCCCGGTCTGCCCCGGCCCAGCCTCGGTTCTCCTCTCCCCTTACCCCCTTCCGGATCCGGGACCGCGAATTCCTCACCTGGCCCTTACCACCGTGCTCCTCCTTCCCCCTGGTCCCTGCTAGGTCCTCAGGTCCCCCGGGCTTACTCGCCCTCCTCCCCCTCACTCCCTCCCCTGCAGGCTGTTTTATTTGTATCTGTTTGATATTTTCCCCCTCGGTGTTTGCTGCGGAATGTTTTTATTGGTAACGTGTAAGGAGCTTTTGTGAGGTCGTAAAAGGTGAACTTTTGAACTTGGAAAGCGCCCTGGAGCAATTAGCGCAGGCGATAGCCCCGGGAGGCCTGCATTACAAAGGGTGCTCGTACCGGCCGGCAAACGCTCGGGCAGCAAACCCGATTTATTTATTTATTTGCCCTGCTTTCCACCTTTCACATCTCCTCATTTCCGAATAAAGGGCAGGCTCTCGGAGATCCGTGCCTCCTCCCCTCTCTGCGCCATAAACTCGCAATTCTCTGAAAGATCTAGGACCGAACAGTGTCTAACAAGTAACAGATTTCAGATTGAATGCAAACACCCAGGACAGTTAGGAGGCACTAAAAATTAATTGCTTCAACTAGAAGTTTCTCAGGACAGTGACCTGGCAGGTGTGAGGAAAGTAACCTGAAAATAGGTCACTTAGGCGCTTAGTTCTTAAATGAGTGAATAGCTAGGAAGAGAGGAAGAGATCTTTGGTTTCAGTCTGCACCTTGGTCCGTTTATTAATTCGTCATTTTGTTAATTCGGTAGATCTGGTGTTTTTTATTGAAGGGAAAAGCTATTTAGAGGAGAGCTTGGTTAACTTCACTTGATGTTGCTGATTAAATAATGATGTTTTTTTTTTTTTTAAGATGTGTATGATGTGTGGTGTTTAGGTGGCTAGCCGTCCCGTGGGGTGTCGTTGGAGACTAATTTCTGAATGTGAATATGTTTGAGATCAATAAAATTCCATGTGACAAAGGAGGAGGCTGGAATCCAGTTAGGGTAGAAGGAGACAGTATCATAGGAACAAAGGATTTTTAAAAATGCTTTTGACTTTTTAAGCTAGTTTGTGTGGGGGGATTTGGTTTGGTGTTAATTTGCGAGTGTTGTAAATCCTGATCTAAAATCTGCCTTGCTGATTTTTTTACCCGAGGCCCCAGATCTTATAGCCCATTAATGCCTCCCTATGTGTGAATACTTCCTGTACCCACCTGAGCATATACTGTAGAAGACTGATTTTACTGCAGCTATTATCTTCAGTTCTACTGGAGAGTAATATTGTTGTGAGGGAAGCCTGAGAACTGCATTTGTTGTTAATTATTCATTAGTACATTTGAGAGAACTCAATTTTAACTCTTAATCAGATTTCCCATTCATAGTCTCATTTCCTCAGTTGGGCAGAACCATTTAAAAGAATGTTTTTGAGCAATGTATTTAGGCTAAGGTGGCTTTAATATTTTACATCAGTCCAAGTTAGTGCTACAGACTTTTAAACAATTATTTTCTCTTGCTGAAAATAATGAACTTTTGGCAGCTTGATGGGCATAAAAGAAAATACGTGAATGAATCACTGAACTTGTGGGATATTTTGTTTTCTGTGTAAAAGTAGCATTGTAGATACCTCTTTACAATTTATGTTCATTAGCTTTTACGAACTTTACGTGCTCACAGAAGAATTGCCAAAACCAATTTTTTTTTTTAAGTTTGCCTTCGGAATAGTAAGCACATTTTTCTTTTTTTTTCCCTAATTAATATTTTTCTCAAAAAAAGAAACTCTTTAAGTTCTAAGCAGAAAAGATGATCCACTTGACTTCTTATCCTAGTGACTGATTCCATTTTGTATGAAATATTTGCTAGAGATAGCTATCTAGATAGGCAGTCTTTTGGTCTGTGTCATGAAGAAATAAACTAGAGGTGGAATTTTAGAAATGTTATCTTGTTAGAAACACCACAGGTGCTGAATTTACAGTCCTTTAAATGGTTTTTGTTATTCTATTGGAATAGAGTTGGCCAGCCTTTGAGGAATTTCTGGTGCTGACTGCTGTTTTCAGTTGTTGCTGTAGGTTTTCATAACAAACATGAACTCATTTAGTTGTAATAGAGGACTGCTCCCTTCTGGGATTTCAAAGAAAGATGAATGATTGGAGGAAATGTATGCTGAATATTGCATATGTGCATTTTATTTTAAGAGAATGGGGGAGCAGTAGACTTTTAAATATTTAAAGCAAAAGAAGGTTATAAGCCATTATGAGTAATTAAAAGTATGTTTAATATCACACTTTAGAGAAAATGGGGAGAAGTAAATACCATGACACCTTTTGTCCTGCTGTAACTGTACCATTGAAATATTTATCCCTGAATATAATTTAGCAAATGTTTCCCATGAGAATTTAACTTTTTAGTTTTGTGAATTTAAAAATTGAGTCGCCTCAGAATTTGTACTTCCATTAAAATGAACGCGTGGTGTGGTTCTGTTGTTCTGTAGTACATAGAGTACACAGGTTTTTTTTTTAGTAGGTTCTTTTTTTTTTTTTTTGCGGTTTTTAGCCGGGGCTGGGTTTGAACCCGCCACCATCTGGCATATCGAGCCGATGCCTTACTCCTTTGAGCCACAGGCGCCGCCCTTTTTAGTAGGTTCTTTGACTTCCAAAGAATACTGAAAGATGATGGTGAACAAATTCACTAGTGGTTTTGTGAAGCTGAGGTAGGATATGACTACGTTTTCAATCTCTGATGTACAATGCACCATTTGAGCATTTCTGATTCATATAATCAAAATATGATCATGACATGCTTCCTAATATGTAATTCATTCAGAAATCTATAGCAGAAAAGGTGTGGTTGTACATACATGTTAGCACGTGACAGGGATTTAGATGAGGCGCTAATGAAAAATATAACTGAGGCGGGCACAATGGCTCATGCCTGAAATACTAGCACTCTGGGAGGTCGAGGTGGGTGGATTGTCTGAGCTCACAAGTTGGAGACCAGCCTGAGCTAGAGCGAGACCCGGTCTGTAAAAATTGCCAGGCGTTTGGCAGGCACTTGTAGTCCTTGGTAGTAAGGAGGCTGAGGCAAGAGGATCTCAGATCGCTTGAGCCCAAGAATTTGGGATTGCTGTGAGCTATGATGTCATAGCACTCTACCGAGGGTAACAGTGAGACTGTCTCAAAAACAAACAACAAAAAAACCCTGCTGGCAAATTTGTGTAAGTCATCCATTTCTATATGGTAATAATTTCTTGATTTCTTATCCTCTCCTTTTCCTTGGATTTGTGGAATAAAGGTAGAAAATACTTTAGATTAAAAACCAAATTTTAGAATCGTGTAGCATGGTAGGTAGAAATGCCAACTGCTAACTATAAATTGGTAAAGGAAGCTTCTTATATCACTTCAAGTGCTTGTTGTGAAAGTTAGCTTTAAATTGCTAATGATGCTTGCAAGTTTTGGGGGCCTGGAGCTAGCTGTGTTAGTTTCATTCTATAGTATGGTACCATCACTTTGCTTTTATAACTGGGTATTTGTTTATTGGTTTGTGTTGAAGGAAATTGGCCTGTTAATGAATTATGTTCAGAAGGCAACTTCTGGCTTCAGAATTTCGTAAAGCCAGGGTACATTCTTCCACATTAGAAAACTTAATTGTCAGCAAATTCATGTAGATTTTGAGAGCGTTGTTCTAATTTTCACTTATATTTACATCTGGTTTATAGCCAAATTAAATGACACTTTTTTGTTCAGTGCTTTTTCCATACATGTAATCAAGTTGAAAGTTAAATTTGGGAAGATGCCTTTTAAGAGTAAGTTTTACATTATTGGTCAAAACTAATTTTTAAGTAGGACAATTAAAATGCCTTAAAATCTAGCATAAACTTGATTCTAGTCATTGTATATGTGAAAAGGGTTCATAGTCAGAAAGATCAAAGTTTTGAATCAACAGATAAACTTGCATTTCAGCAAAGAAAAAAAGTATCCTTCAAACAGAGTGACTATCTAATATGCCCATAGAAGTAGTGATCTGTAATACCCAGCTCTTTGTAATACTTTGAAAGTATTTCCAAAACCAATAAATTGTGAAGGAAAACGTGTACATACCTCTATAGTCTTAAAAAGTCAGCTTTTAAAAAAGTTTTTTCCTGACTCAGGTAATTTCTTAAAGAGTTTATGGATGCTTTTGGTTGATAACCAGTGTTGAGAAATACCAGAATTATTAAAAGTCAAAGAAGGGGGTTTGGTATTGAGCAGGTAATTCTTTTTTGGTATTGAGCTTTTAAGAGCTAAGGTTTGAGTTTCAGCTGAGCTTAATCTTAAATTTAGAAAAAACATATCTGAATGTCACTTTGATACATAGGATTTCTAGAATCAAGCCCAGCCTTATATACATTATTATTATTTTTTTTAACATGGTTTATCTTTCAGAAAAAGATAAGGGTGTTAGAACGTAGGTAATGGAAAATTAGAAAAAAACTGAGATGTCTAACCTGATTTTCAGTGTGGTTTAGAGATAACTACAGGAGAAAATGGGAGAACTTAATTTGGAAGAATAAAACATTTTCTATATTTTATTTTTCATTCTTTATTATCTGCTGTTAAACAGTGGCCTTTGTAGAACAGCTTCTTAACAAAACTGGTTTTTTTCACGGGTTACAGTTATTTAAATAAGACTTTACTAGCGTAACCCGGTAATTCTAATTAACAGTGATTTAGTTTGGGAGCAGACCAGGATTTCCTCAGCTGGCTGCTGGGGAGCTGAATTGCTTTTTTCTCCACCCCCAGCTGCACCGAATCTTTTGATCCCCAAGCTACAGTGGATGTCATTCGAGAAAGCAAACTGAAAGAAAATAAGTTGTGAAAATAGCCTACTTTGAAGTAGTGCTTTTGCATTTTCGAATTTTGTTCTTAAAAAAATTTTAGGAATAATTGAACTCTAAAATTTTTATCTTGACGGAACTAAACTGGTCAAACTTTTATGTCTAAGTAGAAAATTCCTGTGTCTCCTTTATATACACATTTTTTTTTTTTGCTTTAGAAATATTGGGGGCTCTTATAATATGGACAATCACTGTTTCAAAAGAGAAATGATTCAATTATAATTTAATAGGAGGCGGTTAAGTGTTTTGAATTTCTTTAAGAGTATTTTCTTGGAGGGAAAAAAGCTGTTGTGTAATGGAAAAACTTCCATTAAAAGTAGTTTGTGTTAAATAATAAGCTCAAGTAGAGAATCTCAAATTCTTCTGTCTTCTACTAAATAAACTCTACAGTTTGTTAAAAATTACCTTTAAAAAGTGTCTTTGTCTTCAAGTGATGAGGTCTTTAGATCCTAATCACAAACTCTAGTTTACGGCCTTCAGTATGTTTACTCCATAGAAGCTATTCAAGCATAAACCACAGATGGCAGTAGTAGTATATTTTTCTGTTTCTCGATTGATTCTTGCCTTTAAGTTGGTGTCAGTTCTGTGGGCAGTGTTAAGTCAGCTAGCAGGTATAATGTTTCTAAAACCAATACCCTAGCCAGCAACATGCAGTGTATTCAGGGAAACAAATCCAGGCATTTGATTTGAAGATAGACTGTGGGTGGTTTGAACCGGAATAGTGACTTTGCTCTCATTGCCCAAGTGAGAATTTGGTAATAGTGATTGAGGAACTGTTAGAGTAACACCAATACAGGTCTAATGTACTATAGCTGTGGGCTATTTTTAGGGTGTGTGTATGTGTGTGTGTGGGGTTTCACTCTTGCTCAGACTGGTCTCAAACTCCTGAGCTCAAGCGATCTTTGGCCTCCCAGAGTGCTAGGATTATAGATGTGAGCCACCTTACCCAGCCTTCATCTCTTGCCTTTTTTTTTTTTTTTTTTTTTTGAGACGGAGCCTTAAGCTATCCCCCTGGGTAGAGTGCCATGGCATCACAGCTCATAGCAACCTCCAACTCCTGGGCTCAAGCGAGTCTCCTGCCTCTGCTTCCCAAGTAGCTCGGACCACAGGCGCCCGCC
>CAUYQV010163037.1:0-40566 GCA_963574575.1 Galagoides demidoff | reverse complement strand
TGGGTGTGTGTGTGTGTGTGTGTGTGTGTGTGTGTTGGGAGCGGCAAGAGAGGGGAAGTTGGTGGGGTGGGGGGAGGGGTGATTCCAGAATGAATCTTCCGGAATGGAAAGTTCCCTGGGGTGGGCATCTTGGCTGCTCTTCAGCTGGATGTGGTGGACAGAGGACTGTGCAGCCTTCCTGGAGGAGGTGCTCGGTGTCTCGGCAAGCTCACTCCTATCTTTTGCCCTGAACTCTTGGCAGGAAGAGATTCGATGAGTGAATGTGAACGTGACTTGCGGTAAGTGTCTGATCGGCTGTGCTCAGAGCCAAAGGGAGGCTGGCCTGGGACGGAGGAGAAGAGGGCAGAGAGGGGTTGCAAGCTCTGGCTTCTGCTCCCAGCAGGCGTTGGGAAGACAGGCTAGCTATGCCGGGAATTTCCTGTCCTTGCAATCCTTCATGCCAACAACCACAACTTAGCAATTCACCTCCTGGCTGCTTTTGGTGAATTTTTAAGAAATACCTCAGGAGCTCTTTTTAGGCTCGTCCTTAAAATCCAAATCCAGTCCAGGGGCTGAATCAGATTTTGGGTAAAGAAATGACAATCAGTTTATTTTCACCCACCATGAAAATGGAAGAAACTCTTATTCTCCTCCTCTTAATTTAGAAATGCTGAGAGAAGAATTTTCTTGAAAGAACATGAAGTGGGTGGAGGGTGGGGAGAGGTTAGAAAAATACCCTGATTTTTGGATGGTGCCTTTAGAGTCCTGGCTGGGGCAGGGCTGATTGGAGTGGGAGAGACTGTCAGGAGCCAATTGTGCAGTCTTGTCATTTTAAGGAAAGGGTGAGACCCGCTTAGGTAAAGGAAGGAAGAGGAGTCTATTAACGGAGAAGCCTCACCCCCACCTGTTGTGGGGATGAGAAAGAGTCAGACAGCTTCGCCCCCTGCCTTGGTGAAGCCACATGGGTGGAGTGTGGAAGGTGTGGGTGTTGATTTGAAGGAGTTGGGAAAAATAGGCAGCTGGGGTGCAGGTAAGGTCTTTTGGGTGTCTATGTGGGATAATTTGAGGGACCAACAGTGCCTGGGGGGGGGATACAGAGACCCAGATGGCTCGAATGAAGGCTGTTCATTGCGACATCTCCATCTAGTTGTGCTCTTCTCTTCTGAACCCACAGAGAGTGGAGATCGGAAAAGAGACAGGACTAATTTGGAAAAGGGAGAAGTGAGGAGGGTGGGGAGGAGAGTAGAAATGGGGTGCTGAGGAGAGAAATGAGAGAAGACAGAGGGAGTGAATGGGCTGGGATCTGTGTGCCCTGCTGCCCCACCTGTCACATGGCTGGTTGCAGGCTGAGGCGTGAGAAGGGGAGGACTTCGGCAGGTGATTGGCTGGTCCCCTGCAAATGTTAGGTACCACAATAGTCATTCCAACCTTTGAGACTTCAGTCCTGTGGCTCCATAAATACAGAGGGTGCCAAAAATAAAATGTATACACCATTTTAAGAAAGGAAAAAACTGTATTAAAATTGTAATGCTCAATATATACCAATAAGAAAAGATCAATACAAGTTACCTCTTATAATTGCAGAAGTCAAACATGACTTGAGTGTTACAAATTTAATATCATTTTTTTCCTTTCTTAAAATGTATGTAAATTTTTTTTGGCACCCTTTGCATTTGTTGAACCAATCTTAAGGCAATGTGTTTTTTGTATTTTTTAAATGTGTGATTCAAACAATTGTTCTCAGTCTTTTCTTTGAATGCCCAGGAAGAGTACAAAAGTCCCTTTCTCTGGTTAAATAGATGCTTGACTTTGTGATGGAGAGAGATTGTGCACCGCAGTTAGGCTCTCCAGGGGTGGTGTGGGTCCATTAGAGTTAAGGTTAGGCAAAATGAAAATCAGAGTAAGAGCGGGAAGGAGGAATTCATTGAAGGATATGTAAACCCTGACAGATGAGTGTTGCAGGCCTGGTTCATAGCCCCACTGTGAATCTCATTTCTTCCCAAGTATCTCTAGGGAGAAACCATTGTTATTTTCCATGGAGATCAGAAGGGTTGACTGGAGCATATATAGTTGTTTACTTCCCACCATTTCCACTGGCCACTCCCAAGTTGCTTCTAGTGGGTAGGTCAGCACAGTATCTTTCATTTGGAAACAGATGTCATCTGGTGAAGAGAAATGCGTGTGTTTCTTGTACTTGAACAAGATCTCTGGTCTCTGTTGGTGAATTCATAGGTGCAGGGGTTGGTTATATCTCTATGGTAGAAACAACCATTTTCTGCACTGCAGTTCAGAGGAAGCATTATTAAAACACTGTACACAAGTACAGGATTAATGGCGGCCCTCAGAACAGGGACTGAAGGAGAAGAGGCCATCTAATACTTCTTTCTATCTCTTCTTCTGGGACTTTTGGGGGATGACTTTTATTAGAGTTTGTTTGAAGGAAAAGGAAAAATGAGACCCATCCAATTGACACATGTACCTTTAGAATAAATGGGGATAACAATAAAAAAACTGATAACAAAAAGAATATCCATCAGGAGGAGAATGGATAAACCAAATGTGGTATGTTTATACAATGGAATGCTACCCAGCAATCGAAAACAGAAAATTGCTGACACAACCTGGATGAACCCCCCAAATATTATAGGAAGAGAAGAATACGAGGTTGATGATATGAAGTTGAAAAATACGCAGAACTAAACTGTGGTGATAGACATTTTTAAAGAGTGGCTATTTCTTTTTCTTTTTTTTTTTTTTTAAGAGTGGTTATTTCTTGAAGTGGCTATTGGCTGACACAGGGTAGGAGACAAGTTTCCGGAATCATGGAAATGTTTCATCTTGATCTGGGTGCATGCTCCATGGGTGCACACGTACGTAAAAGTCATTGAGCTGTATGTTTAAGATTTGTACATTTTACTGAATATAAGTTATGCCAACCTCCTCTTTTCCTCCCCTCCCCCACCCTGTGAAAAAACAACAAAACCCCGAATACTGAAAACACGCAGAATGGAAAGTATGTGGCTGAGGGACTTGGGAACATTTCTCCCGGATAAGCTCAATGAAGCACGTTTGAGAGTAAGTAACACTGATAGGAGCCCCCCTCCGTCTAGCAGTTCAAGTAACTCGGGCACGTTAATTCTTAATGTCCCTGGATTTTAGTTTTTCTCTACTTCTTTTGAAAGATCTATTCGTTCATGGCACACAGACTCTGCCACCTCAAATGGCATTGGAATAGCAGTGTGGAGGACACAAACAGACCCCAGTACTGACCAGCAAGCCCAGGAACACTGAACTTAGTGTCGCTGCTGATACCAGCCCTGTCCTCATCTACCTTTCCCTGCCTGTCTGATCGCAGCCAGCTCCACAGCAGAAGCAGCCTCTGTTCAGGGCAGATAGGCTCCCCCCTTCCCCTCCTGTGCCCTGCCCCTCCTTCTTCCCCCTTCTTTTCCTCCTCCTCCCTCCCTCCTCCCTCTTCTCCTTCTCTTCCCCCTCCCCCTTCCCCTTCTCCTCTCCCACCTTCTCTTCTTCCCCCTTCCTCCCCCTCCTTTTTCCTGCCTCCTCCTCTTTCTCCTGCTCTTGGGGCCTGGCTTCCCCTCTGCTCTGCAGTTGCTCTTGTCCCCCAGCCTTCTGGCTCTGAAAAGCTCTTCCTGTTTGGTGACTGAATATGGAACCACAGAAGGGAGAGGAGAGAAAGAGAGAGAGCGAGATCCCAAGGGCACTTGATTCACACCCAGCCCCCAGAGCTTAAAATATGTGGCCAAGAATCCAAGTCTAACTTCTCAGAAAGACAAATGACAAAGGTCCCCCTTGAGGCAGCTCACAGACATAGAAAGAGATGCTCCCGCCCTAGCCCAGTCCACCACCCTGCACCCCAGGGCAGTGTCTCCCCACCCTGTCATTGCCACAGGTCCCCCAAAGGGAGAAAAGTGGCATTTGCGGCTTGGACTTAGTCATAGGACAGCACTCCGGTAGTTTTCCATCTTGTTTCATTTGCTCAAGACTTTCCTCCTGACACAGGGAGACAGTTCAATGGCTCTTGTTTGCTGAGGGCAAAATTTACCCTCTGAAGATAGAAGCATCTATCTAACTTGGGGTCCTTGGGCAGAGGTCACACTTGCCTTCCCTGTTTGAGATTCGATCGAGATAAACACAGGAAACTAGTTTATCTCCTGGAGCGGAATAAGCAGTCTTTAGCAAAAGCCTGTCTCCTATCGGCGCAGGATTCCGTGGAAGCACAAATATTGGCCTAATAAAACCACAGATTCTTAGACCAGAATGGATACAGAGATTAGAGACTCCAACTCTATTTTATACATGAAGAAACTTAAGCTCATAGCAGGGAAGTACCTTGCTTAGGGGAAAAAGCCAGTCAAGGACAGAATTGGCAGAACAGAAGTGACTGAGCCCCAAATTCCTGAGCTGACCAGAGAGTACAACACTGTAGTTTGTCCCCCCAGACCAGGGCTTTTCATCCTCAGCACCACTGACAGTCGGGGCCAGGTAATTCTTCAGTGTGGGGGACTGTCCTTTACATTGAGGAATAGACGTCTAGCAGCATGTCTGGCCTCCGCCCACTAGGTGCCAGTAGTGCCCCTCATCCTAGCTGTGACAGCCCCAAACATCTCCAGGTGCTGCCACATGTCCTATGGTGGTGAGATTTGCCCTGGTGCAGAGTCACTTGGATGGACAGCTGGTTCCTCTAGTTCAGCACTTACAAATGGACGTGGTACATTTATTATTCATGGCTCTGTCTCCTGTATCAGTCTATAATGCTTTGAGGGTGCAGACCGGGCCTTATTGACCTTTCAGTTTCCTGTGTCTTGTGTAGTACCTGTCATGTGAAAGATGCAAAAACTAGGTCTGAATGAATGAATGAAGAAACTCACTGGGATGCCCTGGAAGGCAAACTTTTATCCATTAATTATATAGAACTATATAAAACACCAGCCTGGTGCTGTCTGGCAGGAAGGTGACCAGCTTGACCTTCTGTCTGGGGACAGCAGGGGTTCCTGGTCATCTGCTTTGTCATCCACCATCACTGCACCACAGAAGGCATCTTCTTGTGCTCCTTGCTTCAGGCTCTAGGTTTAATGATGCGGCTTCTTTTCATTCTTAAAAAACAATAGAAATAGATACTGCAGGAGGAGATTTTTCTCACTGGGGATGCAGCCAGCATTTTGGAATGTTAAACCTTGAGAACCTCACAGTTGGAAGAAAAAAGCCCCCAAATTAGAGCCATTAGCAGCCATGAGAGCCATGGGGGAACATTTTTGTCGCACAATTTTGGCACTGGTAAAGGTCACAAGTAAAATATAAAGGGAAACATCTTTACCAAAATCCCATTTTATTGTTTTTCTTAATCCCAGAAATTTTCACCAGTGTTGACCTTGGGGGAAGTGACTAAACTGTTCTGTGTCTGTTTTGCAAATGATAACAATGCTCAAGAGGGTAGAGTTCTCCTTTGTCAAAAAATAAAAAAGTTTCTAATGAATCTTGAAAGGGTGGGTTTACTTTGAGCAGAATGAAAATGGAAGAGATTGAGTGAGAGAAAAAGTAGATAAGTTATTGGGTAGGTAGATTCTACAGGGGAATTAATTAAAAAAAGATGGACTGACTTTTCATGGACTTTACTGATCAGTTAATTTAAGTAGACAAATTGATTTAAAAGAGAACACGGAACAGCAATAAGGACAAAAGGGAATAAAGACTCAGCAAGGAGAGGGGAGAATAATTATGTTAGGAGGATGATTAGGAGGTGTTGGGCTTGTGTCACCTTAACTGTGAATCTTACCAAGCTCGTCAAGGAGTCCAGCTCACAGCCCTCATGTTGGCTGTCACTGCATAGAACTTGGGTGTAGCTTTTCAGCTTAAATCTGGCTGATTCCTTATGAGAAATAACGACCCTTTCTTGCTATTGACTATTTGCTCCTCGGGGAGGAGGTGGTAAACCAAGACCCAACTCATATGAGGATCTCTAAGCAGGACCCATCTTCTGGAGGGGAGTGGCAAGGTTTAGAAAGGGGATGTGTCAGATGTTTCTGGAAGAGTTGGGAAGCAGTTTGCTATGGGAGGCCCAGGGAGGGAAGGAGCTGGGGCAGGAGTGGGACCCTGGGTGGCCTGGGGCTGAGGAGGGCTGGTGGCACAGACTCAGAGCTCTGGTTTAAACTCACAGTTTTCCCTTGAGGCCCAGAGAGACTGATTGTTCTCCATAAGCTTCCCTGAATGCAAGTAATTTCTCCCTCAGAAATATCATGATCTCCCGGGGAGACAATGGTCCCCATTTACTCTGACAGCATAGGGCATATTTATTGGTTTTTCATATCGCCTTTGGTCGGAGGCAGCCATACAGGGGATGACTCCAGGTGAGATGCTGAGCCTAGTTCTGCCTCATTCCCGTGGGTTTCTGCTATGTGCCCCTTTAAATCCTTATCTGCAGCAAAGGAATTCTGCTGCACTTCAGGCCACCTTCCAGGACGGGACATGGAGGCAGTATGGAGATGAGGCAGGGATTGATGGGATAGGGTTGCCAGATTTAGCACATAAAAATACGGGACACACAGTTAAATTAGAATTTCAAATGAGTGACGAGGGGTTGTTTGGTATAAGTATGTCCCAAATATCACATGGGGTAGGCTTGTATACTGAAGATTTATTCACCGCTCATCTGAAATTCAAATTGAATTGGGTGTCCTGTGTTTTCCCTGGTAATTCTTTCTTGACATTTTCAGCAGCAAAGAAGTCTGAGGCCTGGGTGATGGGCGTGAGGTGGAGGGCATTGTGCTGCCCCTGTTTGAAATGGGAGAAGGCTTCGCCTGGGATTTCTAGAAGAAACAGGAAATCCTAATGCCTTTGAGGAGCCCAGACAGCAAAGGAGAGAGAAGCTTCCAGAGGTTATTGCTGCAGTCAATTTCCTTCTCCAGTTCTCTTTTGTCTTGCTCCAGCAAGGGGAACAACCCTCTCTTTAAGGATTTGAGGACACAAGGAGACTCGGGTAGATAAAGCCAGCACACACTGTAGCTTGTGTCCTGGGGAGATAATGGCTCTGAACCTGCTGAAATAAATGGTCTGCTTTGTTCTTGAATAATAATTAGTTGGCAGCTTTGTTCTCTCTTCCCAGCAGCTGGATGAGGAGATTTTGATTTCAGAGGAAGAAGAGTGACCTGGCGCTGGTGTATTGGACAGAAGGAGAGAGGAGGTTTAACGTGACAGGCTTCTCTGAATGGTGACAGAGCCCTCTCCCTACCGCTGTCACAATGCCTAAAGTCCTTCCAGTAAGTCTTAGGGTGAATGACCTGCTCCCTAAAAAAAAAAAAAAATACAAATATGCCTGAGAAACACAATATATTGTTATACCTTTAGAGTAAAATTGTTATTTAGAGTTTTTCTAATGAAATATTTGGCTGAGAGCAGTCATGGGTTTGTTGGATCCTAGGACAGGTAATTCTTTTTTTTTTTTTTTTTTTTTTGCAGTTTTTGGTTGGGACTGGATTTGAACCTGCCACCTCCAGCATTTGGGGCCAGTGCCCTACCCCTCTGAGCCACAGGCACCGCCCAACAGGTAATTCTTAATTGGTACTGAGGGGCAGAGGGGTTGGTCACATAGGGAGACTATGAAGAAAGCCCAAGAGTAGAAGGGTTGGGACAGTTGAGGAGAATGGCAGAAGGGGGATGCTAAGCTGGCAGTTTTTTTTTGCAGTTTTGGCCAGGGCCAGGCTCTAACCGGCCACCCCTTGTGTATGGAGCCAGCGCCCCACTCCTTGAGCCACAGGTACCGCTCCATACGTGCAGTTTTCCACTGAGGCTGAATCGTGCCGGCTCCCTCCTCCTAGAAGGTCTGTGAGTCCCAGAGCGTTTCCTCTGCTCAGTCTGGGCCAGCTGGCTGAATATTTCTAATTCAGATAAGAGCAGAATCGGGTGTGTGATGAAACCAGCTGCAAAATTCTTTGATCATGGCATGAAAAAGGTTTGGGGTTCCAGAGCCATCACCCGTACTCCAACTCCAGC
Organism: Galagoides demidoff; assembly: GCA_963574575.1. Taxonomy (NCBI): domain Eukaryota; kingdom Metazoa; phylum Chordata; class Mammalia; order Primates; family Galagidae; genus Galagoides; species Galagoides demidoff. The sequence continues at coordinate 32,583 of CAUYQV010163037.1, read as the reverse complement.
CAAACTGTCCTAGAAATGTGTCCTCTGCATTTCAGAGGGCAAGGGATGTGCAGCATTTTCCCTCCATGAGACAGAAGTGCCTCTCTTAGTGGCAGTAAGAACTTTGGAATCAGCCGATCAGGGGCCCAGCCCTGCTTTCTTCCCTTCTCGTTAGTTAGTCATACAAGCAGGATTATTCCCTTCCCTATAGGACCCTCATTTGCCCCTCTCATAGGGGCTCACAGATACAAATGCATCTTTCAAAGGCTGAGCTATTTATTGCCCAGTTGTAAGTACAGTTTGCTGGTTGTGGTCACAACTGTGGATGGAGAGTATGTTTCATAACCACGGGCAGCCCACCCGGTGACTCTGCCTCCATTGTCCCTGGCTAGGACAGTGGTCTCTACAGCAGTGCCCTGAAGGTAGGAGCTGCTAATCAAAATACAAGTGGCAGGAATTAGTCCAAATGAACAAATGGCAGTGGTCTCATCTCTACTTCGGTTCAACCTAGGACTTGGGATGTTGGGGTCCAGCCAGCTGCCCAAAGAGATTATCCACTCTGGGACATCACACATCTCTCACCGTGCCCGTGAGCCTGGACGGGGCAGCATTGAGACCGTGTTCCATTGGTTAAGCCCCTTCTGCCTGAAGGACGTGAGAACTCGTGTCCTGGCGGCCGCCTCTGTTTGTTGAAGCTCTGATATTCTCTAGGTAGTCTTTGCTGCTAGAAAGTATCTTTTCATTTTTCTGGTTAAAAGAAAGAAAACCACTAGTCTAAAACCTCACTGGCTATGTCCAAAAGGATTAAACAAAGGCAATTATTCAGATTATTGAGTGAAAACCTTGGGAGATTTAGGTATTTTATGTATCCATGTGGAGAAAGTAAATGGATGGAAAAAAATACTGGCTAATATTATTGAAAGCTACTGTGTGTGAGACGCTGCAGGGAGTGTTAGTTTTATACGGACCATTGCGTTTAATCCTTATGACAACCCTCGTGGTGAGTCCCATTACTACACCCACTTTACAGATGGGGTGCTAAGGGCTAGGGTGGCCAAGGAACGTTGCCAAGCAGACAGGAAGTTGCAGAGCTGGGACTTAAACTCAGAATTATCTGATTCCAAAGCATGTGCTCTTAGCCACTGTGCAATTTTTGTGCTTTATTCTGTGCCCCATCTTGCAATTGTCAATCCATGGACAGAAAATATATCCTTTTTGCCTTTGAACTACCCATATCTCCTTTTTTCTGTTGGATAGCCCTATGCTACACCCCACAGGGAGGCTCTGCCTGAAGGGAGAATGGCCTTTGGTGCTGAGTCCTGGCCTAGGCAGGCTTGGAAGCGACCAGCAGCCTGGCACCTTCCTGGCAGTGGCTCAGGGCACTGCAGATCATCCTGCAGTCCTTGGGGGTGGGGTGGGATGGGTTGGACTTGTCACCAGGGGCATTTCCTGAAGCTGGCAGGGGTCTTGCTCTCCAATTTGCCAGTACTGTCTCCTCAGCCCCACTGCAAAAGCCACCCAGGGGCAGACCCAAGTCTCTCTCCTCACTTTCTCCTTCTTTGAAATGGGCGGAGTGATGCAATATTAATGGGTGAAAGGATGAAGAAACGTATCTGGCCAATTGTTTTAAAAGCCTCAGTGTCCACCCAGCACTCCTTGCTACGAATCTTCTCCCAGAACTGCTCCCGGCTGTTGTTCCTCTCCTTGCTCTACGAAGTCTTCCTTGAAGCCCCAGGCTGGGTTAGCAAGCCCTCCCTCTGTGCGTTCTGCTGGGAGAGTGGGTCTATTACCAGTTAACTTGTCATTCTTCCCTACATAGACTGGATTCTGTTTCAGGGTGGGGTGACCTCGGTATCTGCAGTTAACAGATGGATTATGTATTTTGACCATCTGAACCACTACCCTGAGTTGAAGGAAAGATCAAGATCCGTTCCAAAGGTGGGTGTGGAAGTTGCTTTTTGCCCTTTTGTTTTTAACACCTGACCCTACTATCTTGGAGGCAGAGCCATTCCTTGGAATTTGTAGACATGGTTGAAAGTTGCCTCATTCAGATCTCGTGACTTAGTGTTCCAGGGAATTCCAGGGGGAAAAAAAATCATTTTGCTTCTGCAAACCCTACTGTCCACTGCTCTGATACAGGATCCCAGCTGTGACAAGGAGATTATTGACTTGAAACTAATGAGCAAAGCTAATTACTGCAGTAGGTTTGGGCAGGGACAGAGTGTACCAGCACCGGCTGCTGGCAAATGCCCCTCGCCCTTCAGCCTGGCAGCCCCGCCAGTGTCCCCTAGATGTGTCAGCACCTTTTGGTCTTCCAATTGCCTGTTCAATAGCAAACAGATTTTAAGATCTTGGTTTGGGGCTCAGTTGTCTGGCAGGATCCAAGAACAAATTTCTGTGGTTTGTTCTTTTCCTCCCTGGTTCCAATTTTGTGAAATATATCATAAAACAATTAAAATCTGACTTTCTTGAGAGTGTGGGATTTGGGATCCTCCCATCCCTTCCGTGGCTTTGTTCCTCCCAGCTCCTACGCAGTTCCTCTCCTCCCGAGCAGGACGCCTACTCCTTGACCCTTACTCAAAAATGGCTGGCTCCTGGGGGGAGGCTTGCCTGGTTCACTCGCTCTGCCTGGAGTCTGAGCCGCCACGGAAACCCAAGCTCACCTGCCAGCAAATCCTTGCCACGGCCCCCACCTGACGCCACTAGCGCCTCCCTGTGGCTCTCTGAGCTGTGTTTGTACCAGATGCAAAATCTCATTATAATGAGCTATATGGGACAGCCACATTCCTTCCTCTTGGTGGAATTTTGTTAAAATTAGACCTGAGAGGAGGTAATAGTGGCACAGGGCAAGAATGAAGTGAGCGAGCATGTTATAAAGTTCAGCATCTGGCACAATTTACATAATTTTTAAAAAGACATTTCATTACAATGTGTACCTTTGGAGCATATATTGTGATGCCCAGTCCTGTTTTCTGCTTGTAGAAGAAAAAAAGAAAAACAACACTGACCATGGTCTCTGCTTTCAAAGGGTCTGCACTGTAGGGGGAATGGCAGGACACACAGGCGTGGCCACTAGAGGAGGTCCTGACTTTGGGAGAGACAGCGAGCCTGGAGAGTATGCAGAGGAGTGCTGGGATTATTGTTATTATTAAAGGACAACTGTGGGTTCAGTTAACCGGAGAAGGCTTGATGGAGGAGGACAGTCAAAAGCCTAGGTTCTGTCTCGCCAGAGACTATTGGAGAAGGTGCCCTGGGCATGGGGAATGATGGGTGGTTGCCCAGAAATAGTTCCCATGGCAACAAAGGATGCCAGGACAGCTGAGGCACCAGATCTGATGGGCCCTTGCTATTCCGTAAGAGATGAGGGTGTGGTGGCATCTGGGGTTGAATCATTATGGAAACTCATGGCGCTGAGCAATAGTGACTTCATGAGCGGGGTTAGCGGTGGTGAGCATTTCAACATCTCAGTAAGGAAAACTTTTGCTTTCCTTAACGTTATGGAGTGAGGAGCATTCCCCAGCCTAAGTTAGAAGCAGACAGAGAAAGAGAGCTTCTGTGTTGGAGAAGAACGGGGTTGAGGTGTGCCCTGGAAAATAGCAGGCTTGATAACATGACAGTGGCATGGAGAGGAGAAAATGGCCTGCAACAAAGGCAACTTAGCACCAGGAATTGGGGCTTCAAAACAAAAATCATGGGGAACATGGGGAATCAGAGCACAGGAAGCTCTGGCGCATAAAAGAGTGGACACCTACTTTTGAACTGAATTAGCAAACACTTCTGAGCCTTGAACCCTTAAAGATAAATAAGGAATTGTCACGGAATAATCAAGTTCTTGAATTTTTTTTTAAAACTTACAGTAGGGAGATTCTTATTTTATACAATTGAGTCCAGTAATAGGTCAAAATAAGGGGAAAGTAAAGGAATCTTAGAAAAATAGGACCTGTATATCTTAGATATTTTATTTTAGTTTCAAACATAAAATGTGCATTTGTTTTCTAATGTTTTACAATTGAGTCTAGGTTTTTTCTTTGACCTTGGGTGTGATGATTGCATTCCATGTATTCATTCTTGTGTAAACCAAACTTATAATGAATCAGTAATGACCATGGATCTTTTGCCCTTCCTCCCATTGAGAGATAGCATCCAGATTCTCTTTACTTGGACCTTGCCTGCCTTTTTCTCAACTAGTAAAATGCAGTGGAAGTGACATTCTGGGATTTCCTTGGCTGAGTTTGAAATTCTCAATGGGTTCCTTGGAGCCCTTGCTGGGACCCCCGCACTGCCCTGTAAGAAGTTCCCTACTGGGAGTTTCCCATGCTTTATAGACCACATACAGGTGGTCCAGGGGACAGTCCCAGCTGAGCTCAGCCTCCTAGCCTTCCTCATGGAGGTGTATGAAACTTAAGTGAGCCATCTTGGGTCCTCTAGGTCAGCCTGTTGGTACCATGTGGAACAGAAATTGGGCAGCTGAGCCCCATCTAAACTCCTAACCCACAAAATTGTGAGAAATAGTAAAAATAGTGGTTGTGGCAGGTTTCGGATAGTTTCTTATGTAATAGACACCTGGAACTTTGGTGAATGCACACCTGTTCATGGAGCTGAGAGGGACCCAGAGGTCTCTGATCTGCACCCAAGATTTCTGAATACTTCAAGAGGCCTCTAGAAACCTACCACAAGACGCAGTGGGCATACAGAAGTTTCCCGGGACTCCCTATGTCAGTGTCACCCTCCCTGTCCTCGACAGTGAAGGTTCTCCTGTGATTGCCCATCTTGGATAATCTCCCTGGAAAAGTGTCCACGAGCAGGGTTATATGTGTAGCTGGCTGCCACATCATGTCACCCACCTAAAGTGTCACAAAGCTCTGTTTTCCAGCAATTGGTGTCTGTCTGTCTCCCCAGAGCTCTCTGATGTAGGGAACTGCATTTTCTGTTTGTCTGGCTTCACTCACCTTCCCAATCCCTGTCAAGGGCCTATGACACGGAGTATCTCTCCAGCCCACTGGGCACGGTGGCCCGGCTGAGGGACAGCTCAGAGCCTCCCACCTGAATGCTAAGTTTCCTGTGGATGGTCCCACAGGCCTGCACCAGTGATGTCACACAGGGCCCTGCACACAGAAGAACCCTGTGCTTCATTTAATGCCCTGCTATTGGTCATCTTGAAATTCCTAATGCTTTTTGCTTTTGACCCTGCCTCTGGTCTATTAGTGCAAATAGCATAGGAGGACACTAGCCCCATGCAGACAGCAGCCGAGGGTCACACCAGTCCTTTTGTCCTCACTTTGCAGACAGAGGCCTCTTCTGAGACTTTGTGGGGCTTGGGTACACAGAAGAGCCTGAGCTGGGGTGGGACTGAAGCTGGAGCTGCTGCCAAAGCTGCGGCTGTGGCCTGGGGCTTGGTTTGAGCCTTAGCCTTGGCCTTTGGCTGGCAGAGCCTGAAGCCCTTGGCAATGCGGGCACGAGCACACTTCCCCAGCCTGGGTGGGCAATGTAGGAAGCCGACTGAGCTTCTGGCTGCTACCCTTTGGGATTCTGGGCTAACCTTCCTTTGGCTTTATTTGCAGGGGCCTTGATGGTCTCGGCGTGCGTGCTCAGGGCCTTGGCATCGTCAGGCCCTTCTTACTGTGCTTCTTGGCAAAGTGCATGTTCCCCAGGAACTTGGAGTCCTCCCGGCTAAGAGTTTTGTACCTTTACAATTCGGGTTTCTTGATATCCTTTCTGTGCCATGTTTGGGACTGGTTGGGTGTGGAGTGGTTCTGGGACTTGGCCATATCTGTCCCATAACCCATGGTTCCCAAATGCCTGGGACCAGAAGAAAAAGAGCTTAATATTTTTCAAACAAGGAGCCCTGCATTTTCATTTTGTACAGGGCCTTGACAATTGTGTAGTGGGTCCCGCCTGTGATTCTTACTAGTTTGGTGAGAGCAGCAGCTCTGCCACGTCATCAGCATGGCGTGTTCTAGTCACTGGGAAGCAGGTGGGGAGGTGGTGTCAGCAAGGTCAAAACACGTGAAAACTGAACACTGTACTCAGGTTTCCCTCTGTTTGAAAGATCCCCCTGTCCCCCATAACTAGCAAAAGCACCCTCCACTGGTAGGATTAACTGCGTGTGGGGGGTGCTTGACAGGGAGCAGGGTTGGAAGCAGACAGCCTCTTGCAGCTCAGGCCTAGAACAACAGAACTCAGAATGTGCTGACTCAGCCCTCCCGCAGCACCCTGGTTTTCCTGCTTAGGGAGACATGGGTGAGAGGGGAGTGGTGAGGAGCAAGGGGGTCAGGCACGCACAGCTCCTAAGGTAGGGAAGGAAGGAAGGAAGAGCTAGGGCCCCACCCAGAGCCCTGATAGAGGTTTAGGAGGCCAGGCAGGGGTGAGGGAGGCCCACAGCACCCAGGAACCCCACTCCTCATGACACACCGTTACCCACTTTTCAGTCCTTTTGAGAACTCCCCTCTGCCTGCTCTCAGCTTGCCCTTGCACATATCTTCTCCTGTCCAAACACAGCTGCCGCTTTTTTGTCTACCAGCTGTGTCTCAAAAATTCAAAAAGACGGGGCAGGAGGCCTTGCTGGTGTTTCTTTGCCTTTGGTCTGTCTCTTGTCCTGAACTAGCAACAACAGCATCAACAATTGGCTTGGTCAACTGTCAGAAGTGGGAATTCTTGCATTCTTTCCTAGCCCTCCTGAATCAGAAACTCTGGGGGTGTGGCTGGTAAATCTGCATTTTAACAGCCCTCCAGGTGATTCTAACTTCAGACAGGTTGGAGAGTCTCTCTTGTTGGGACGTGTGGCAGTAAAGTAATGAGGCCACTACCAGCACTCAGTTTCACAGTTGACACCTGTGTGATGGATGGGAAGGGTCACAGTTTTGAAAAGGAAAGAGATAGTAACTGTTTTTATATACAACACCTGTCATCCACACACGAACACACAAGTTTACACACGAGGTGAACTTCATTCTCATCCTTCCCTACTGAACATCTGCTGGCCAAGCTTTGAGTTGTTTGAACAAGAGAATCAGTGTCAGAACAAACTTGCTTGGAGGGTGTCTGGAAGGCAGGTGGGGCTGCCACTTTTAATGCAAGCTGAGAACAAACACAGCACACTGAGTCCACATCAGCCTTCTGCTGCTAGTGACAGAGGGAAAATTTATGTTTTGCTGGGAGGATGCCCCCTAATGTGCTGCCTAACCTTGGGGCCTTAATTAGAAGCAGCAGTGGCCCTCAGGCCTGCTGGGTTTCTATTTGATGTGATTGCACAAAAGAGCTGAGATGGAAAACTAGGCCTTTTGTTGTTTCACACATACCAGATAGCTTTTCCTAAAAGCCCCTTTCTTGTTTCTTATTTGTTATCACATGCACCAGGAAAATTTTAAAGAGATGTATACAGGTCAAACAATGGGAAGATGTGGCTTTACCTTGTGGCCTCATCTCATTTCTCTTGCAAGGGCTCCTCTTCTCTTGCAAGGGCTCCTCTCCAGCCATCTCCCATTTGATCACCACCTCCTTTCACCCTTCCACCCCCACAGGGTCCTTTTCCTTTTTCCTTGGGTCTTTCTAGAGATGTCCTAGTATTTCGTATTGGCTTAGAAGTGTGAACATTTAAAAGAATATTCAATATAAAAGTGAAAACATCCAATTTTGCATACCCAAATATGTTTACTTTATTTTTTACTTTGGGGTGTCAAATGACCTTTTATTAAAATGTTTTCCTTTGTACTTTTAACTAGCTGGGCATTTCACTGCACCACTGTTGATGTCATCTATGATGTCATGAGGGTGGTGGCCATCAACATGGCAGCCTACTGATAGAGTTGTCCCCAGGATCTCTTTAATGGTTCCAGAAAGCTCTCTGGCTAAAAATTGGTGCTGCATCTGTCTGGCAATGTTGACGATCTCCATCAGAAGTGATATTTCCATTGTGTTTAATGTTTTTCTGTTCTTTCTGTCTCTTGGTGGTTCCTTGAGGGCTTTGATGATGAGGGCAGAGGCAGAAGGTACCACTTCAATTTGGGCCTGTCTGTTCTGGATAGTCAGTTTCACTATAATCTTCAGATCCTTCCAGTTACCTGTTGCTTGGCAATGTCATCACCAACCGTTTTTGGAGATGAACCCAGGGGCTGACCTTGGGGGTCAGGGCAGATGTAGGACTGACTTTGCCATTAGTGCACCTCAGGTACACAACTTTGATCTCACTGGGGTCAAACATAGGTGGCATGCTGGAGGCAGCGGGTGTCAGATGAACATAGATTCTGGAAGACCGAAGAAAGTTGCACCTTGGCCTCCTCCGAGCCGAAAGCTGAAAGCCCCCAAATGTATTTTAATTTCATAATCACACTCCTTTGGATTGAGCTGATAAATGAAACTAAGCTGTGGAGGTTTTGTTGTGTCTGGATTTATACCAGTGTAGACAACAGGATGTGTGGCATCAGCGATAAGCCACAGGAATGAGCAGCTGTGACTGAGGCCCTAGGCCTCCCTCCTGTGGACAATGAGCTGTGTAAGCGGGTCCATGAGCTTCGCCCAGTGCAGCTCTTGGTTCATGGTAAGTCCTAACTGTCTACTGTGTGGCGGAGAAGCCTTCCCTGGGTTAACAGGAAACACATCAGAACTTATCTTTTCAGACATTATCAGGTGGGTCTTGAACCTGGATCTGTGAAACTTTGTTGATTGGACCAAGTCTCTCATTGTTCTCTTTCTTGATTCTCTGGGTTTTAAAATCATGGCTTATTCTTGTTTGTTTTAAAAACTCACTTAACTTCCTTTAAGCACAGATGGGAAGTTATTGGAAGAATACTGGAGTATCTCATAGAGCGCCAATGTGAGCGTCGTGAGGTCTGGAACCAGGAAGTGGGTAGAATGCCTCCAAGAACCTAGTTGGTTATTTTACCCTCACTTCTCTCTCTCTCTCCCTTGGGGTCACTTGGACTCTTTGCTTCTTTATTCATGTTTGTTTCATGTTTCTTTTTCTCTGTAGACCAGTTTTCACTTCTTTGCCATAAATGCAGACAAATACGGCTGCCTCTGCCACAAAATGGCAGACATTACTCCCTTGATCAAGGAGAAGTCTTGAGGATGCTCCGATATCCAGTAGCTGGAGGAGAAGCTGAGCAGCCTATTTTGGGTCAGTTGTGGCCAGGGAGAAAGTCATGTGGTACCATTGCTGCCATGATTGATTGAAGTAGATAGGGATTTGTTCTGCTACGAAAAATTATCGCAAATTTGCAAATAAGGCAAAAGGAGGTGGTGTACCCTCTCAGGGTCGTATTAGAGTATTTTAACCCCTGCAAGGTTCTTGAATTATCTAAAGGAATATGCTTTTATTTATTGTACTTTCTACCAGTTATTAAAGGCCCATGCTCAGCAAACTTATATGTTAACTTGTAGATTTTTGCCATAGAGAAGCAAATGATTTCTATATGATAGGAAAGACCATCAAGTGCTGTGGTTTTATTTTCTAGCAGGATAGTACTCAGTTTTGAATCTAACCTAACAATCTTGCATTGACATTTCCTTTCTTTAATGACTGTATAACTCTTCAACCTACACCTCTCCTTTGAACCAGCCCCTGTTCCGCTAACTTCCTCATGAATGAGTTAAACAAATCCAGACAATAGGTTTAATAGTATTTTGTGCCTGTATGAGCGTCATGTTTTTAACTTTTTGAAAATTATATTTTTGTAGTTCTCAGAAAAAGGAAAGGAGGATTGAGTTGATACTGAAAAAGTATCCGCTATATCTCCTGTCCTAATTCCTGTGAGCTTCCTGTTTTTTGGATGCCCTCCTCAATGTTTTACTAATCACTGGTCTTTAGTGAGGATCTGCTATTAGTACGTTTTCTGTTTTTGTTGCCTCAAAATACACATGTATTTTTTTCATGTGTGTTCCTGAAAAAAGCTTTCGTTGGATATACATTTCTTTTTTTTTTTTTGGAGACAGAATCTCACTCTGTCACCCTGAGTAGACTGCTGTGGCCTCATAGCTCACAGCAACCTCAAACTCCTGGGCTCAAGAGATCCTCTTGCCTCAATCTCCCAAAAAGCTGGATTACAGGTGCCTGCCACAATGTCCAGCTAGTTTTTTTTCTATTTTTGGTAGAGCTGTGGTCTCGCTCTTGTTTAGGCTGGTCTTGAACACTTGAGCTCAAGCAATCCACCTGCCTCAGCCTCCTGAAGTGCTAGGATTACAGGCATGAGCCATTGTGCCCAGCCTGGATGTACATTCTAAATGGATGTTCTAAGTTGACTCTCTCTTGGGCCTTTGAGAATATTATTCTACTGTTTGTTAGCTTCATTTGTTGTTGAGAAATCACATATTAAACTAATAATTATTTTGTCTAGGAAATTTCTCTTTTTTCTCTCTGGTTTCTTTTAAGATTGCCTCTTTCTTTTTGGTATTGTTTACTTTGACAGTAAGTGTCTTAATGTGGATTCTTTTTTTTATTATTATTAAATCATAGCTGTGTACATTAATGCAATCATGGGGTATAGTGTGCTGGTTTTATATACAATTTGAAATATTTTCACCAAACTGGATAACATAGCCTTCATGGCATTTTCTTAGCTATTGTGTTAAGACATTTATATTCTACATTTAGAAAGATTCTCATGTACCCTTGTAAGCTGCACCATAGGTGTGGTCCCTATTTTATTTGAGACAGAATCTCACTCTGTCACCCTGGCCAGAGTGTGGTGGCAGCATCATAGCTTACAGCAATTCAATCCTCTTGCCCAAGGATCCTTGAGCCTACGGGCTTCCACCACAATGCCTGGCTAGTTTTTTCTATTTTCAGTCGCGACAAGGTTTCACTCTTTGTTCAGGCTGGTCTCAAAGGATTCTCCTGTCTTGGCCTTCCAGAGTCCTAGGATTACAGGCGTAATAAAATTTTCTATTTTGAGACAGAGTCTCACTATGTCGCCCTGGGTAGAGCGCCATGGCGTCACAGTTCACAGCGACCTCAAATTCTTGGACTGAAGCTATTCTCTTGCCCCAGCCTCCCAAGTAGCTGGGACTACAGGTGTCTGCCACAATGCCTGGCTATTTTTTTCTGCTGTTGTAGTTGTCATTGTTGTTTAGCGGGCCTGGGTCAGGCTTAGACCCGTCAGCTCCGGAGTATGTGGCCGGCTGGCACCCTAACCACTGAGCGATGCGCGCTGACCCGAGACAAAGGTTCTCTTCTTGACCAAACGCTAGGCAGGCTCCTCTGAGCCCTCTTCTACAGTAAGTCTCAATGTGGTCCATAAAGACTGGAACAAACACTAACATGGTTTCTAAAGCTCAGGATTTCATCCCTAGGAAGACCATCCCTGCCCTATTAAAGGGCATGCCTGAAAAAACCCAAGACTGCCAAAATAATTTACTGTTTCAGCCAACACCTGAGGATAAGGCCCCAACTCCCAAACCTTGTGGGAGGGTATGAATCTAACTTCGATATACACACCAGTAAACAAACTCAACACAATCACATGGACCAACCCCGACCTCCTTCCCGATTTTTTTTGTTAACTTCTTACTTTCCTGAGTCTTCTGAGCTCTTGTTCACCCCCTCTCTCCCTACTCCCTCAGCTAACCTTTAAAACGCCCAGGGGTTCTCTACAAATCGAAGTTGAGTTCACTTTACGCTGGACTCTTCCCTAGTTAAATCTGTCCTTACCACTTCAACTAGTTTTAGCTTTAACTTTGACTCATCTCTGTATAACTTCAACTATCACATAAACTACTTAAAAGAGGTAACAAAAGGTTGTCCAGGAGCTGGGAGCCGAGGTTTCCAGAGATAGGGGCGTAGAATCAAGTCGGTCTTCTCCCCGAGGCACTGAGAAAGCGACCCCAGAATCCACCCATGCCCAGCCCGACCACCCCCAGATCGATGTCCCCTCTCTTCCCTGCCCCACGTTGCCCGCTGAGGCCAGGCGTTGGTCGAGGCGCGGATGAGGCCAAGTCTGTGAGATCACGACAGGACACAGGGTGTATGTGGCAGCCCTGGACTTACCTTTGGGAAAAATGAGCTGTGAGGCGTCCTCTTCGACGTCGCCTGTCCGCGGGTCACTCCCACCTGCAGCCATAGCGGCACTGCGTAGCGCGCCGCTGGGGCTGCAACCGCCGGAAGCGGAAGCGCGAACCAATGGCGTCAGAGGGGGCGTGACCTAGCTGTGGGTGGAGCCGAGAATGCGCCCAGGGCAACGACGATCCTGGCGGGCGTTACTACCCTGTGAGGTTGGTGGGGTCCCGCTGGTTTTCCCGCGGCCGAGGCGCGTCCTGCGAAGGCCACCGTCGGGAGACCGTGCTCCTTCCTTCTTTCTGCACGCCCTTACCCCGCGTCCTGGCGTCCTGGCACAGGTCATTAGGCCTTCCTGGTAGGTCCAGGAGCACCTTAGGTGAGAATGCGCTGGGACTAACGCAAGGACGGCCGGTTGATGGAGGGCTGGGTAGGCGACTCCGAAAGCGTTTCGTAGAATTTCATTCCGTGACATTTTACACATTTTATCGATTCTTATTAGATTATCTAATATAATACTTCTGAGCACGTGGACAATTTTGAGAGGCCTTTGCCACATCTCTTGGCAGTTTTCTACAATATGTAGAAAATTAAGCGAATGAAAAACAATGCTTTTTTTCAACCCTAGAGAAAACAAAAGATTATCGATTAAGGGAAGTAACCATAGTGCACTGCTGGGCTCAGTAGGGAGCAATATTTAGGTGGTGATGTGAACTAGTTAAAAAACGAGCCGGTCGGGGCTCGGTGCCTGTGGCTCAAGTGGCTAAGGTGCAAGCCCTTACACCTAAGGTGGCCGGTTCGAATCCAGCCCAGGCCCGCCAAACAACAATGATGGCTGCAACAAAAAAAAAATAGCCGGGCGTTGTGGCGGGCGCCTGTGGTCTCAGCTACTTGGGAGGCTGAGGCAGGAAACTCACTTGAGCCTAGGAGTTGGAGGTTGCTGTGAGCTGTGATGCCACTGTACTCTACCCAGGGGGACAGCTTGAGGCTCTGTCTCAAAAAAAAAAAAAAACCAAAACCGAGCCGGTCGCCTTGTCATATCTGCCGTCCCAGCTACTAGGGAGTTTGAGGCAGAATCCTCGCTTAAGGTCGGGAGTTCAAGGCTTCAGTGAGCTGTGATGACACCCTGTATTCCAGCCTGGGCCACAGAGCTTTGTGTCTGTATTTCCAGAAGAAATGTGTTGGGTAAAATAATAGTAGAATATATGGCATTGGCAGAGATTGTTACTGTTTCAAAGTGTTTTCCTGTGCAGTTTATCTGAGTTGCAGGACATATGTCGTTTTCTTTTCTTCCTTTTTTTTTTTTGCAGTTTTTGGCTGGGACTGGGTTCGAACCTGCCACCTCTGGCATATGGGGCCGGCTCCCGACTCCTTTGGGCCATAGGCGCTGCCCAGATGTCGTTTTCTTTTGTTTTTGTTTTGAGTTAGAGTCTTAGGCTGCCTTGGGTAGAGTGCTGTAGCGTCATAGCTCACAGCAATCTCAAATTCTTGGGCTTGAGGAATCCTCTCCCCTCAGCCTCCTGAGTAGTTAGGACTATAGGCATGCCCCACAACACACAGCTAGTTTTTCTATGTTTATTTTTATTTTTTGTCTTTTTTTCCCCTCTTTTTTGCTTTTCTTTTTTTTTTTTTTGAGAGATAATCTTACTATGTCGCCCTCAATAGAGTGCTGTGGCATCACAGCTCACAGCAACCTCTAACTCTTGGGCTTAAGTGATTCTCTTTCTTCAGCCTCCCAAGTAGCTGGGACTACAGGTGCCTGCCACAATTTTTTTTTTTTTTTTTAGGCAGTCTCACTTTGTTGCCTTAGGTAGAGTGCTGTGGCCTCACAGCTCACAGCAGTCTCAAACTCTTGTGCTTAAGGAATTCTCTTGCCTCAGCCTCCTGAGTAGCTGGGACTACAGGCCCTGCCACAGGCTCCCACCACCAAGCCCAGCTATTTTTAGAGACAAGTCTGGCTCTGTTTCAGGCTGGTCTCAACCTGTTGAGCTCAGGCAGTTCAACTGACTCAGCCTCCCAGGGTGCTAGGATTACCACGCCCAGCCTTGGTTTGTCTATTTTTAATAGAGACAGGCTCTTGCTCTTGCTCAGGCTGGTCTCAAACTCCTTGAGCTCAGGTGATCTACCTATCTCCACCTCCCAGAGTGCTGGGATTACAGGCATGATCCACCATACCTGGCCCAGGACAGATGTCTGGGATTTTTTTTTTTTTTTTTTTTTGAGACAGAATTTTGCTTGGTCACCCTTGGTTGAGTGCTATGGTATCATAGCTCACCACAACCTCAAACTCTTGGGCTCAACCGATCCTCTTGCCTCAGCCTTCTGAGTAGCTGGGACTATAGGCCCTGCCACAACGCCCGGTTGTTTTTTAGAGATGGGGTCTCACTCTTGCTCAGGCTGGTCTCCAACTCCTAAGCTCAGTCAATCTGCCCGCCCCTGCAACCCACAATACTGGGATTACAGGCGTGAGCCACCGCCCCTGGCCAGGACAGACGTCTTGAGACTGGTCCTGGAGCTCACTGCTGGACTCCTTCTTCCATTTATTCATCCCATAGGCCTTTGCAGAGGGCTTACTAGATGCTGGACCTTACAATTTACTGGCCCTAAAACTAGCCGGATAACCATCACTTTGTATCTTCTGTACACACATGACAAGAGAGAAGTCAATGAAGAGAGAAGAAAGAATAACAACAAATAGTGCATACACTGATATTTCCCATGTTGATATATCCACAAGATTTTCATTGAGGAAGTCATTAGAAACACTTATGTGCAAGGTCCTGGGCTAAAAAAGATAAATTAGGTATAGATCTATGCCCACAAGGAGCCTGCCAAGAGTAGTTGTTGCAAGACCTGGCAAATGGTATAAGTCCATACCGAGAGTGGTGGGTTCAAACCCAGCCACTGACAAACTGCAACCAAAAAATAGCCGGGCGTTGTGGCGGACACCTGTAAGTCCCAGCTACTCTGGAGGCTGAGGCAAGAGAATTGCCTACGCCCAGGAGTTTGAGGTTGCTATGAGCTGGGTGACAGCACGGCACTCTACCAAGGGCAAAAGTCCAAAATGTTATGAAAGGATACAGGGAAGGGTTATTCTAGTTGGGGTAGGTGCATGAGGCTCAGGAGCATCTGGGGAGAGATTACACTCGCATTGCTCCTTAACATTTAGTCAAATGCAAAGAAAACATCCAGCACGTAAGAGGAATATTTAGGAAATTCATATTTCGTTGTCCTTGTCATTTTTTCATTCTTGGAAAATAAAGTTCAGTAATTATACAGATCTTATGTTAACATGGAATGGTATTTGGCAAAGTTCTTTTTTTTTTTTTGAGATATTGTTTCAGTATGTCGCCCTGAGTAGTGCTGTGGAGTCATAACTCACAGCAACCTCAAACACTTAGGCTTAAGCGATTCTCTTGCCTCTGGCTCCCAAGTAGTGCCAAAATTCATTTTTATTGATACTACTATGTAAGTTTTTCAATCAAAAGAAAAATTTCCACATTGCATAACCTTTTAGAGTGTGTCTCAAAGAACTTGCAGGCTTATCTATTCATGTGTTCTACATACACGTAGGTGTTCTGCCTCTAAAACAAAATGTGACACCTTTTCCTATTCTCTGTATACTCAAATTTAATATATAGAATTTCACAATTTAAGGTATTCTCCCAGAAATTAAAAAAATTTTTTTAGCCGGGTGTGGTTGTGCTAGCCTGCAATCCCAGCTATTTGGGATGCTGAGGCAGAAAGATCACTTGCACTAAGGAGTTTGAGGCTGCAGTGAGCTATAACTAAGTCACTGTACTTCCAGCCTACATGACAGCAAGACCCTGTCTTCAAAAAAATATTGGCAGTTGCTGCTGGAAGTCCGCTAGTAAATACTACAAAGGAAGCCAAACTGGTAACAGGTGACTATGTACCACTCACAGGTAACTCTCTACATTCTGCTGTTAATACAATCTTTAGAGATATAAAGGGATGAAGTCTGTGGGGGTTTTGTGTACTTCTGCAAGGAACCCTTGACATCCATGTATAGAAACCTCCAGAAAGCTGACCTGAGTTCTGGACTTCAAAGGCCTGTCCAAGGCTGGGCACAGTGCCTCACACCTGTAATTCTAGCACTCTGAGAGGCCAAGGCAGGTGGATCACTTGAACTCAGGAGTCTGAAACCAGCCTGAGCAAGAGGAAGACCATTTCTAATAAAAATACAAAATCAGCCAGGTGTTGTGGTAGGTGCCTGTAGTTCCAGCTACTCATGAGGCAGAGGCAAGAGGATCACTTGAGTTTCAGGTTGCTGTGAGCTATGATGTCATGGCACTCACTCTACCCAGTGCACTCTGTCTCAAAAAAAGAAGAAAAGCCTGTGGTAATGTCACCTCATAAGAGGATTTATCTGCCTCTTTCTGAGAAGCCCTCACTCCTCGAGCTCATGCCCTGCTTACTTTAGCACTCACCTCTTACAGGAAGCCTTCCCTGACTTGGAAGGGCTGAGCACTGCTTTCTTCCACGTGCCAGTGAAGCTTAAGGTGATGGAGAGTTTGTGTTCCCTACAATCCAGAGGACCACAGCCATCCAGCTATTCCACCATGTCCTGGGACCTGGGCAAGGTATTTGCAACAGGCTACCTTGGAGATTCAGTTATGGCTCAAAGCAGGAAATTAGATTCAGAGTAGTAATAATTGTCTCACAAATGAAATGCCAAGACCAGATTTGAGCTTAGGTCTGTAGGACTGCCAACCTGTGAAGATTCCAGTTGTCAGCTGCCCTGAGTTATTTCTTTGGTCCAGAGCTAAGGTGCAATAAAAGAATGGCCATAGTGAGGTGGGGGGTGGGGTGTCCTCTGGCAGCAAGGACTTGGGTGACAAGTGAATTAGAGACATTTCTCTTGCTTTTTCCCCTAAGAGTTTAGAAATTGGAGGAATCACTTATTTTTCAATTTGCCATGGCATACAGAACCTGTATGAGTAGCAACAGTCTGAGCTTCATTTTACACTGAGGAAAGTTTCACTCAGCAGGGGTAAGACTTGCATTACATCTCTCAGAAAAATGCTGTGGTTCTTTTACAGTATTGTTACAAAGTCAAGTCCTTTAACCAGCCCACGGAATACTACAGTATTTCAAATTGAGATTCAAGCCAGGGTTAGACCCTATAGAGTGATCTAGAAGCAGCTTTAGAGAAACACCCCCCCCACCCCCCCCCCACCCCGGCCTTGATCTAATCAGATGACTTATTTTACATTTCAGAAGGATGTAAATATGGATGGCTAAAATAGCAAATATTGTTACATGTATTTTATCACCACCACCCCAAAATCAAGGACATGTGATCTGATCTCTAGAACATTAATTTCTTTTAAAGTGACAAAAAATTCTTTTACACACTTCAAGTTATTGACAAAGTTTGTCAATGTTTAACGGGCTTCTTGTAGTCTATTTTCTTTTCTTTTTTTTTTTTTTGAGACAGAGCCTCAAGCTATCGCCCTGGGTAGAGTGCCATGGCATCACAGCTCAACAGCAACCTCCCACTCCTGGGCTCAAGCGATTCTCCTGTTTCTACCTCCCAAGTAGCTGGGACTACAGGCTTTTTTTTGTTGTTGTTGTTGTTGCAGCTATCATGGTTTTTGGAGGGCCCAGGCTGGATTTGAACCCACCACAGCTCAGGTGTATGTGGCTGGCCCCTTAGCCGCTTGAGCCACAGGCGCTGAGCCACTTATAGTCTATTTTCTTTTTTGAGACAGAGCCTCAAGCTTTCCCCCTGTGTAGAGTGCTGTAGCATCACAGCTCACAGCAACCTCCAACTCCTGGGCTCAAGTGAGTCTCCTGCCTCAGCCTCCCAAGTAGCTGGGACCACAGGTGCCCGCTACAACACCTGGCTATTTTTTGGTTGCAGCCATGATTGTTGTTTGGCGGGCCCAGGCTGGATTCAAACCCGCCACCTTAGGTGTATGTGGCTGGCGCCTTAGCCACTTGAGCCGCAGGCCCCGAGCCTATTTTCAAAATTTCATAACCCTGACATTTTTTCTGTAGCCATGTTTGAGTTTTGCTCAGTGTTAAGGGCCTCAGAATTGGGTATCTTAAATATAAAGGCTGAGAATCTTCGTAATTTATTTATTTATTGAGACAGAGTCTCACTTCGTTGCAACCTCAGTAGAGCTGTGATATCGCAGCAACCTCAACCTCTTGGACTCAAGCGATTCTCTTCCCTCAGCCTCCCAAGTAGTTGGGACCATAGGAGCCTGCCAAAACGCCCAGCTATTTTTTGTTGCACTTGCCACTGCTGTTTTAGCTGGCCAGGGCCGAGTTCGAACGTGCCACCCTTGGTATATGGGGCTGGTGCCCTACCCACTGAGCCACAGGTGCCGCCCAAAATCTTAGTAATTTTGTTTGAATGTTTGTAATTTTGAAAAATAGCTGTCATTTCCCCAAATACATTTCTGGGCCATCCAAAAACAAACATTTCCAGTTAGGTGAGACCACACCAGTATGTCCTTTGCTTAAATTAACATCACAAAATGATATCCTAAATTTGCATAGTTTTTCCCCCAAGAGTTCTTTAGCATTTGTGGCAAGGTCAAATTCATTTGAAAGTCTAATGCCAACTAGCTTTCTGAAAAAAACCCAAAGCTTAGGAAACCTAGATCTAAAAAACCCATGGCAGTGCCAACCAACCACACAAAGAAGTTATTAGGGGTCATGAACACCACATAAAATCTGCAGGCTGTCTGAATACTATCTTATAGGCTGGTTCCAAAAATAGCACCACTGTTACCACATCCACATAATTCAAGTCACATGGTCAAAGAAAGAGAGGGCAAAGAACAAGTTATATCCATTATGATTTATTCTCTACAATACTTCATTAAAGAGTTCAATGATTTGCACTCAGAAGTTATATAGCCAAGAGGCAACCAAGTGTAATACAAAGAATTGGTCTGAAGTCTTTGCTCTGAAGGCCGTATAGTCTCTTGCTTCAGGGAAATAAGAACAAAAATAAACAAAAAGAACACATAGTTCCCTAAGCTCCAGAATCTCAATAGAAAATAACATCAACAGTTAGTGAAATTGTAGATGTTAACACATCATGGAAAACAAATCTTGTGCAAAATATTAAAATTAACACCCAGTACTTCTTTTGTATAGATGATTTTTTATTATAAACAATAAAATATATGTAATGTCTTAACTACAAACCTTTCATGTTGAAAGGGTCTCTAACATGAGTTGTTTTAATATTATGAAGCGAAAGTTTTAAGAATCTCACAGTGGAAACAATCCAACACTGACAAACTCTAGTGATCAAAGACATTCTCTTTTAATGTGAAACAAGGACGATTCATAATTACAGAGAGAGAATGTCCTAGCTGTGGGTATTATGAGACAAGCCAACTTTCCAGACCAAAAGGCACTCACAGCTAGGGACGAAACGAACTCCGCCGAACCAAGCCAGCGAAGTTGGGCTGGTTCCTTGAGAACAGTGGTTACCTACTACTGTCCAGCTCGAGCAGCCCAAGGACAAAGGAAACAATCAGAAAACATTCCCTTCTCTTTAAACCTACCACTCATACCACATGTACTGGCCACCCTCATCACTGCTTTGGTCAAGCATGTGGAAGGCAGTTCAGTTCCAGTTCGGAGCTGTTATCTCCCTGTGCAAAGCTGCCACATGGATGATCCAGACTTGGTATTTTTCCTGAGAGCCACCTGCCACACATTTTCATGAGGTGACCATGACCATACACTTTGACTGCTTTCTGACTAGGCCCCATTCAGGATGGGTACTGACAGTGCCCATTCCTTATGGGGATAGTTTCCCTTGGTCAACTCCTGAGTCCCCCTGACAAGGCAAAGGAACTCAAGCATTTCCATTGCTGGACTTGTGTGGGAGCATGAGGGAATGTGCAGGGAGTAAGGCTTCTTCACTCCAAAACCACTGAGCCCACATCAGTGTGGTGCTGGGCATAACCAGCCCGATTCTTGTGCACTGATTTTTTTTTTCCCCATTTCCTGGGTTTTTAAATTTTCTATTCATTTTCTTAAATGGCAGGTATTCTACCCCACCCTCAATACAATAAAATAAAAAACATACTATACATTGGGGAAGACAAATAGGGCAAAATTTCTACGAGAAAAAATAGGCTTGAGGAGCATGGCACTGTAAATGCTTGCATGACCAGTCTCACTGAGCGTGCTCAGGGGTGAAAGTTTAGCACCAATTTTTTTGCTTTTTTTAATCTTTAGAAATTAAACACAACTTTTAACATAGAACACTTGAACAGTAATGAGTGTAGCCCTATGTACCAATACTGTTGTACAAATTGGAGGTGGGTGGATTAGTCCAGAGCTGACCACCCTAACATTGATCCACGCACCTAAGAGTAACTGCTGTCACCTGTGTTTGTAACAAGACATTTAATATTCTAAGCAGCAGGAAATCATGAAATAACCCCTTCATCTTCACTTCCATAACCAAGGAAAACAGGGCAGGCTTCAGGAACCCATCATAGCAGTGAGGGGCTGCCAACTGGGCACCCTGATGTCACCCAAGTTTCCCTTGCACAAACCAGGTTCTTGTGAGCAGCACAGGATGGTTCTGAGCAAACCCACTCACCCTCACCCATTCCTTCCCAGAAACTTGCCGGCAATGCCTGGAATAGCACACGTGTCCTTTCTCAGATTGTGCCCTGAGTCCCCATTCCCCATTCCTGGCAGATAAAAACTCAAAAAGATTTTTGACTGGAATATTTGCCCATTTGAGAAAGCCACACCATCACCACATAAACTTTTAAAAATAAATTAAATCAAACTTTGTGTTCACTGGGTTAACACCCAATCTACTTCATGAGTTCTCTAAGCATGTTGTTGAAAACCAGTGTAACATCGTCCTTAGGATCCTTTCTTCCAACTGGCCACTCTTCCTGTGACTCATTTTTTAGTTACTGTCTTTGTGACAGTGTTTTCAAAGCATCTTCCAAGTCCCCTAAGTTCTATTAACTTTGCCATCGTATGAGTGAAGAATAGGCAAAAGGGAGGACAAACTTGCTGACAGGTATTTGGAAATCAGCAACAATGGGACAGGGAAATATGTCACATGAAAGTTCAAAAGACCTAGAATAAAATTAGCTATTTGGAAATTTGCCCTGGTGGGGTGAAGATTCCCAGCATGTTAGGCAAGATAAAGATTCACCTTGTGTAGTTACACAGCTTTGTTCTAAAGTCCTATAAAGGACTGAAACATCTCGAGTCTTCCCATCTCTATAGGCAAGCTAGAAAAAGAAAACTCTGCTTAAAGGTCCCTCAGGACATTTGCCCAGAAAGAAACCAGCTCGGAGACCCTGGATTCTCTCCTATGACAACATGTCCCCCAAAGCCTAACCCAACCACTTGTGTGCACATCCATGCTTCTGAGAACCTAGCTCCAGCTATAGGCACTGCTACCAGTAGAGGAGTGAGGTAGCCGGGTGATGAGGAAGAGGTCTCTCCTTTCACACCTGACCGCAGTGATGACATTAGGACCTCCCAGGGGCATCTCCATTCCATTCCTCAGCAGGCTACACCACACAGTTCTGTTCAATACTGGGAGACTCAATGCAGGAAGAGTGCCAGAAAATCCAACTGAGAGTGGGATGAAAATTAAAACCTTCAAGGCTTATTGAGCAATGCTATCTCCAACGCCACTCCAAGGGCTTCCGATCTTGATGTGGGTCTCTGTCCAGAAGCCTTGAAGGACTCATGGTGCCCACGTCCAACCCTAATGAGGCGTCCACTTATGAAGCATGGAGGTTGTGATCAACTCTTGGTGCGCAATAAACTGGAAGTTTAAAAAAAGGAATTTAAAACAACCTAAAAATGTTTCTTGTTGGTCTCCGTTGCCCAGACTGCCAGGGGAATATACCTACTTGATCTGGGGAGGCTGAAGGTATGTATGTGTGGGGGTTAAGCCTTCATGGATCATCAATTCCAGCTTCCAGTGTGTGGCCAACACACACACAGCTAATCACCAGACAGGAGGCTTCTGAACCCACACAGTAATTCTCACTAGTCATGGAGGAGCCCCAATCCAACAGAACCCCATATTGAGGAAAGGCTGAGATAAGGCTTGGGCCCCTCAAGTTCTGTTTCATTCAAGGTTACCTGCCCCCCCCCTCAGTCAGCAGGAGGCAGACTTGGCAACGGAAGCTAGCATCATAAAATGGTGCAGTAGTAGAAGTAACTGGACCAGGAAGAGGAGGCATCTGCTCCAATGATGTCATAGCCATTGGTGGCCACAGGGGGGTGGGACTGGTCATGCAGCCGTGTGTCAGGAGTAATGATTGTAGAGGGGCGGGGCATGAAGAGTGCCATTCTGGAAACAGTGTTGTCGAGATGCAATATACTCTGCATAGCTGATTGTCACCTTCTCACTTCGGTACCTGTATAAGGAAACAGGAACGGGTATTAGGAACCCCAAATAATTCATTTTGTAAATTCACTCAGCAGAGAAAACCAAAAGCTTATCCCACATTTTAAAAGAATAAAATGGAAGACCAAGAGCAATCTTACTTACAGAAAATGAAAGACAGCACAAGAAAACAATGTTGTTATTACAAATGAACAAGATGAAAAAGCACAATCACAATTCACCCCTGAGAATGTATTTCAGCACATCCCACACCTTTACACACTACATATGCTTAGGCTGCTCGTAGGCAATCCGCTACTGGGGTCTGGATGAAGAATTTCAAGGTCAAACAAATTACACGGGTGGCAGATTGGAAGATGGCTGCACCAAAACCCAGTGTAAACTGCATATCTACTTTCAGGTTAAAATGTGATAAATTTGACAGAAATGAAACCTCAATTTGCAGAAGAGCAACAAACATATTATTGTAACTAAAAAGGGGCACAGATACCTAATTCTGAGTCAAATTCTGATGAAGCAGGTTAAAGGATCCTTGGGGCTATATAGGACAGGTCTCAATCCCCAGATGAATATGCCATATCGCAGGATCATCAGAACAGAATTCATAGCACTTTGGCTTTGCTCTGGAAAGAGCCATGAGTCAGGATGCGAAGCATGGGGTGTTACAAACCTATGGAGCCTACTACAGACCACAGGAGCTGGGTGTGACAATCCTTACCCAGAGCCATCTCTTTCCCACTGTAATCACTCCTCCACTGCAAGGTGATTATTCCTGAATTTTGACAGGGAAATGGCTGTTCAAATAAATTATAATGATGATAATAATAATAATAATAATGCTTTGTATTTGAAGAGTGTTTTTTGTTGTTGCTTTAAAAATTTTGGAATCCAAAGCATTTTAAAAACACTGGGTTATCTTCCAACAGACCTGTGAGATTAGTATATGATTATTCAGCATTTTACAGAACAGGGGCCCAACAGAGGCCCACAGAAGCTAAACCTCTCAAATGTTTCTGATTTCAATAGGGATGAGAAAGAGAACTGACATCTAGTAATTACCCACAAGGTTGCCTGACCCTAGGCTAGAAATTCTCCATACATTACCTTACCATATCCTATAACAACCCTAAGGTATCACTCACATTTTACAGACAGGAAACAGGCTCAGAGAGGTGGAATAACTGGCCCAGGTCACACAGCTAGCAAGTAGTTGAGCTGGCATTCAGACCCCAAGTCCATGTGCATTGTGCTACACTAGGCAGCCTCCTCTTAGAAGTATTCCCCTCAAATAGGGAAGGTGTTTCCATTTAACTTTTTGTAAAAAGCATTTTCTTACTCTCCTGTCACCTGACTGCACGTGTGGACAGGAAGTAGCACCTCAACTGACCCTGGACTTCCTAACCCTAATTGGCTCCCTCAGCTTCCCAACCAAGCCATCCATGACTTGTTTAGTAGGCTTAGGCCTACACTCTGCCAACCCTGCAATAAGCTTAGCTATGGAGACCCATAAGGTGCCAAGAGAAAGTCTGCTCTGCTGCTTACTCAAAGCTTAATTCTCCCCTATATTCCTTTTGATTAGGGACACTACAGGAAAGTTTTTCTTCCCCTTCCCATCAAAAGTATCCTTTACCCAACCTCAACTTAATTAAAATGACAAGGAAAATGAGACCGTAGCTTACCTGGTGAGTTTGATCGTTTTTCTGAATTCACTGGTAATTGGAGCCTTAAAGCCACCTTTCCTGAGCAAGGAGTCTATTGTCTGGATCTGATCCCAGTCTGAGGAGAAGAGAGGTCACATTGAGGTGAGCACACAATCATGCCAGAATAGGAAGACATGCTCTCATATGGTCATATGGCCGGTGTAGGAAGAGAAATGGGACTCAAGAAGCAGATGAATCTGCAATGGACAGAGGAAGCCCTGGGCACTGGCCCCCACATACCTGGTGCCCCGTCTGCCTCACTGACAGTCCAGTGGAGACTCTGAGACATGAGATGATAGCCCGACACATGCCACATTGGCTGTCCCCAGGCTCCCTGCTCCTGCGTGCTTCCTGTCAGATGTTACCCCAGTATAATTATCTAGGAACAAACATGGTCCCAACTTAGACTGGCCTGCTGGCCTAGTGCTGGTACCCAAGGCTGCTCTGGGGAAAGAGAGGAATTTAAATTCTGCAGCTTGTACTCCTTTGTGTGACCTTCCTTCAGTTTGATGACTTTTAGGAGCCCTGTTTTCTATGATAAAGAAGTGATAGCAGAGAAGTAGCTATTAAAGTACTGTACTAGGTACCCCAAATTTGTCATTTTTCCAATCAACTTCCAAATGACACAAGTCATTTGATTATTTACCTAAGTTATCATTCACATTTCACTATTACAGTGCTTTTCAAATGCTGTGTGCCACAGGAGGATCTTAGGTGTGCCACAAAAATTTTTAAAGATCATTATTTTCAAAAGAAGTTCAAAACACTAGGCGGCGCCTAAGGCTCAAAGGAGTGGGGCGCCAATCCCATGTGCCGGGTTCAAACCCATCCCAGCCAAAAACTGCAAAAAAAAAAAAAAGAAAAGTTCTGGCTCAGCACCTGTGGCTCGAGCGGCTAAGGCTCAAGCCACATACACTTAAGGTGGTGGGTTCGAATCCAGCCTAGGCCTGCCAAACAACAATGACGGCTGCAACCAAAAAATAGCTGGGCATTGTGGCGGGCACCTGTGGTCCCAGCTACTTGGGAGGCTGAGACAGGAGACTCGCTTGAGCCCAGGAGTTGGAGGTTGCTATGAGCTTTGATGCCATAGCACTCTACCCAGAGGGATAGCTTGAGGCTCCGTCTCAAAAAAAAAAAAAAAAAAAAAAAAGTTCAAAGCATAGTGTGTATTTTTTATATATATATATATACACATATATATATATATATATTTTTTTTTTACCTTTTTTTGATCAACATTATTTAAGTACGCCACAGAAGTTTAACTGTAAGTTGATGTGCGCTATGAGATAAAAATGGTTGGGTGGGGCCTGTGGCTCAAGGGGTACGGTGCTGGCCCATAAAGAGAAAACCTGCGCAACCCACATTCTACTTTTAATGTCCCCATTATAAGAACTTATTAACTACTGAGTTCTTTAAAAACAGGAGGGATGTTTCCCTTTGCTATGTTTAACACTGTTTAATGATATGTGGTCTACTGATCTAATGATTCAATATCTATTGATACAGGCAATTTCTTTTTATAATGTATTCTATTACATGGTCAAATTGAAAGTTGATTGCTAGGATTTTGCTACGTTAACCACTGTAGTTTAAGGGGCCAAGAAATAAAGCTATTCACTGTGTTTGAAAGAAGCAGATGAGTAAGAGAAGTATTTATGTCCTTTTGTTCTCCCAGCTCCTGCAGGGGTGTCCAAACTGTGGCCCATGGGCCACACGCAGATTTGAGGACTTTTATTTATCTATGGTGTCAGATATCACAGAAAGTATACACGGACCTTTTCTTTTATTCATCAGCTTTCCTTAGTGTTTGTGTATTTACCGTGTGGCCCAAAACACTTACTTTTCCAATGTGTGTCAGAGAGGAAGAGGTTAGACACCCCTGTATCTCTTTGGGGATATACCTCTTGTCCTATAGGAGTCTGACAGTGACTCAGGAGAAAGGCACTCATTCTTAGTTGTAGCTGGGCTGAAAGATGACACAGTTCTCTTTCTTGCCCTTTTACTGGCACCACTGTAAATGGGAATGATATTGTTTCTTAAAATCCCGCTGATCCAACTCACCTTGTTCCTTAGCAACCTCAGGTAAATATGTGGCTGTACGTTTGACACCTTTTTCATTGATGAATTCAATTCGAATCCCATGGACCCCTACCTACAGAAAAAACACAACAAAGTAAATGGCACTTCCTTAATCTAATGAAATGTCAAGTTCCCCACACAGAAAATATTGTCTTCTAAACAGCTTGACCCAGCTCTGGAAATAAGGAGAATGTCTTGCTTTTTATGACTAACTTTCTCTCTCAGGCACAGGGGCCAAAGAAAGTTCAGCTTTAGGTGAAGGGCTGGGTGTACGTACAGCTACCTCTCTGAAAATCCAAAAGTTGTAGAAATAAATTCTTTAATTAACTCATCCAATAATTTTGAATATATTATCCTTACCCTTTTCTATTAAATGAATATGCCATAAGATTTTTATCTGGGTTCATGACTCTTCATATCTAATTCCTAATAATCTCTTTACTTAAGGGCCTAAAAAGAATAACTGTAATATTTTCTCTTATCCCACTATTTCTTTTCTTTTATTTTTGAGACACAGTCTCACTATGTCACCCTCAGTAGAGTGCCGTGGTGTCACAGCTCACAGCAACCTCCAACTCTTGGGCTTAAGAAATTCTCTTGCCTCAGCCTCCCAAGTAGCTGGGACTATACACAGCTGCCACAAGACCTGGCTATTTTTTTTATTATTGTTGTCATTGTTGTTTAGCAGGCCCCGGCCAGGGTCAACCCCACCAGCCCTAGTGCATGTGGCTGGCACCCTAACCACAGAGATACAGGCACCGAGCCCCATTATTTCTTATTAGATATGGGATAAAGATGTGGAATAGAGTGGACCAGGAAGAAACAGAAGAAAGCCTTTACATTCACATCTCTTCCTATTCCTCAAACTCGTCTTCTATCACCTATGCTGCCCAGTTTTCAGCTTTCATATTTTCATACCCTTTCTCAATGAAGGAGATACATTACCATGTACTAACCCGAACCCAAATGCAACGAGAGATGCAGAGTTCCAAATGCGGCTGTTCTCACCTCCCAGTCCAGGTAATCACTGGCATCCTCAAAGTTAGTAAGGAGGGAGACAGAGCAGAAAAGTTTAGGCAGCTCCTCTCGGGTCAGGGGGGGAAATCGGCTGTCCTTAAGTGCACTGGAGGGGGACAAAAAAATAGGTAAGGCTGTTCTGGAGTCAGGAACCAGCATCAAGTGCCATAGAGCCCATGTATTTATGAATCCTGAGATAGGCGGAGAACATCTATTATTCACCAATACTAGTATGTTAATAATAACTGGATACCATTTACTGTTTATACTTGAACTGATAAATGACTCACCAGATTAAGGCCCTAACATTTCCAGATTAGCAAAAAGAAACTAATCAAAATGTATCAGAAGAAATAAAGTCAGGCAGTTGTTTCTGATTCTAGCCAATTTATCTACGGTTCTTAGTGTCTGGTGTCATTACCTGGTTAACGTGTATTCCCTGAGTCCTGAATGAAGATTCATGGCTGAGAAGGTTCCAATGCAGCCACGAAGCCGCTTGTCCCGCCCTGTCTTCCATGTCACAAAGAGTGGACTAAAAAAAGCAAACACAAAACATTCTCCAGCCCCAAATTAATCATGGATAAGAAAAAACCTTTTGGCTTTGTCCCTATTCATTTTGGTTACTGCCCAAAAAGATTGTTTTTGTTTTTGAAAAGGATTGTTTTCTGATTTGCCAGCTACCTGGAGAACTGACTCTCTGCCTTTCTGCTTTCTGAAAGTGGCACAACTCCTGGCTGGAAACCTTTGCTGACATGAAGGCCCTGTAGCCTTTCCTATGTTTCAATTCACTTTGATACCACATTTATGTGTTATTTTTCCTCTTCCACTGTCCA
This sequence comes from Galagoides demidoff, assembly GCA_963574575.1. NCBI lineage: Eukaryota > Metazoa > Chordata > Mammalia > Primates > Galagidae > Galagoides > Galagoides demidoff. The sequence goes on along the minus strand of CAUYQV010163037.1, from coordinate 4,590 downwards.
GGAATTTTACTTCCTTCTTATAGTCCACATTGTCCTTTTTTTTTGAGATGGAGTCTCAAGCTGCAGCCCTGGGTAGAGTGCCATGGCGTCATAGTTCACTACAACCTCCAACTCTTGGGCTTAAGCGATCCTCCTGCCTCAGTTTCTTTATAAGTAGAGACGGGTGTGTGTGTGTGTGTGTGTGTCTCAATTTTGCTCAGGCTGGTCTCAAACTCATGAGCTCAAGCTATCCACCCGCCTTGGCCTCCCAGAGCAATAGGATTACAGGCATGAGCCACCTCACCTGGCCTTCTTTTTTATTTTTATGGGTAGTCATGTTCCCCAGCTCCATCTTTCATGCTGCATACCTCACCTGTACAGCAGCCCTTATGTGTAAACAACTTTTGAGATCCCATGTTGTTCCCATAATTATATCTGCCCCTGGCAACTACAAACATTTCTTGCTCATATATTTTTAGGGAAAAAAAAAATCATCTCAAGAAAGCTTTTCATTAGTGGAAGTTGCCATTTTCTGTTTCTAGGCCATACTTTATTAGGCTGTAGTCTATCAGACTGACAGGTACAAAGATTTTCTGCACTTACAGAGCAGACCTGTTCCCTCTTCCTGAGATCCCTCTAGAGTCCTAATGCCCTTATCTCTTAGAACGAGTGAAATCACTCCTGAAAGCCAACTGAAGTTTTCAAAGTTACCTACTTCTTTGATCATTGTTACAAAAGCTACAAGATCTCCCATCTACCCATCTTTTCCTTCCAATGAAACAGCTGCACACTCATAAACCCCTAAGAAAAGAATCCTACTGCCTGTGTAACAGAAACATAAAGCCCTGAATACAAGAATCTAAACCAATGATTTTCAACCGGTGTGTCATAATTTTCAACCGGTGTGTCATAAGAGGATCTTAGATGTGCTACAAAAACTTTTAAACATCAGGGCGGCACCTGTGGCTCAGTGAGTAGGGCACCGGTGAGGGTAGCGGGTTCAAACCCAGCCCCAGCCAAATTGCAACAGAAAGTAGCCGGGTGTTGGGTGGCGCCTGTGGCTCAAAGGAGTAGAGCACCAGCCCCATATGCCAGAGGTGGCAGGTTTAAAACCTGCCCCCGCCAAAAAAAAAAAAAAAAAAAAAAAGAAAGAAAAAAAAGACTGGGAAAAAAAAATGACGAAACTAGCCAGGCATTGTGGCAGGTGCCTGTAGTACCAGCTACTCGGGAGGCTGAGGCAAGAGAATCACCAAAGTCCAAGAGTTGGAGGTTGCTGTGATCTATGATGCCACACCACTCTACTGAGGGCAATAAAGTGAGACTCTGTCTCAAAAAACACCCCACACTTTTAAACATCAATTAAATTGGTGGCTCGGTGCCTGTAGTTCAGTGGTTAGGCACCAGCCACATACACGGGGCTAGCAGGTTCAAACCCAGCCTGGGCCTGCTAAACAACAACAACAACAACAAAAATAGCTGGGCATTGCAGTGGGTGCCTGTAGTCCCAGCTACTTGAGAGGCTGAGGTAAGAGAATCGCTTAAGCCTAAGAGTTTGAGGTTTCTGTGAGCTGTGACGCCATGGCACTCTATGCAGAGCGACATAGTGAGACTGTATCAAAAAAATAAAATAAAATAAAAATCAATTAAATTATTTTCAAAAGAAGTTCAGAACACAGTAAGTATATTCTTTTTCTTGACTCTTTTTTTCTTTTCTGAGACAGAGTAGTGTCACTATGTTGCCCTTGGTAGAGAGCTGTGCTGTCACAGCTCACAGCAACCTCTAACTTCTGAGCTTAAGCGATTCTCTTGCCTCAGCCTCCTGAGCAGCTGGGACTACAGGCGCCCACCACAACGCCTGGCTATTTTTTTGTTGCAGTTGTCCTTGTTGTTTAGCAAGTCTGGGCTGGGCTTGAACCCGCCAGCCTTGTTGTATGTGGCCAGTGCCCGCCGAGCCTACTCTTTTTTTTTTTTAAATCAACATAATTTAAGTGTGCCATCGAAGTTTAATTATAAGTTGAAGTGTGCTGTGAGATAGAAAAGGTTGAAAAATACTGCTCTAAACCTACTCTACACACTGAAGTCACCACCTGTTCTTTTTTTTTTTGAGATAGAGTCTCACTATGTCGCCTTTGGTAGAGTGCCGTGGCGTACCACCTATTCTTATCTTGCACAGGACACCTGGATCTCACCCAGGCTCAGGTGCTCTACCTCCACATATTCAGTTGGAAATTTGCTTTTTTTTTTGAGACAGAGTCTCACTTTGTTGCCCTTGGTGGAATGCTATGGCATCACAGCTCACAGCAACCTCAAACTCTTGGGCTTGAGCAATCCTCTTGCCTCAGCCTCCCTGAGTAGCTGGGATTACAGACACAGGCCACCCTGTCCAGCTAGTTTTTCTGTTTTCATATATTTATTTTTTCTGAGACAGAGTCTCATTATGCTGCCCTCAGTAGGGTGCCGTGGCGTCACAGCAACCTCAAACTCTTGGGCTTAAGCGATTCTTCTGTCTCAGCCTCTGGAGTAGCTGGGACTACAGGTGCCTACCACAACACCCAGCTATTTAATTGTTGTTGTTGTCATTGTTGTTTCAAACCTGGGGCTGGGTTTGAACTCACCAGCCCCGGTGTGTGTAGCCAGTGCCCCGACCACTGAGCTATGGGCCCAGAGCCTAGTTTTTCTATTTTTAGTAAAGATGCAGACTCGCTCTTGTTCAGGCTGATTTCCTAAGCTCAAGTGATCCACCCATCTTGGCCTATCAGAGTGCTAGGATTACAGGTGTGACAGTTCCAAGTTTTCTGACCAGGGTACCCTGGGACAAAACTTCCCTAAAAACTCAACACATACTATTCTCCACATTTCTACTCCTAACACACACAGTAACCCCTGTACTATCTGCTTTATGTCTGTATGATTTGCCAGCTCAATGTTGTCTCCCAAGAGCAGGCGCATTTTTTTTTATGATGCACACCTCACTTATACAGCTGCCCCTATCTGCAAGCACTTCTGAGATCCCATGTTGTTCCCATAATTATATCTGCCCCTACCAACTACAAACATTTCTTGCTCATATATTTTCCACCACACACGCCCTGCCCAGGAGTCTGCACAGCTTCTGTATGGCGATCAACAGATGAGGAAATGAATGATCTTAGGTCAACAGATGCTCCAAAAGCATCTCCTAGAAACAAAACTCAAAAAGCAGCAATGTTCCTCAAAGCCAGCTCAGAGCTACTTCCAATTCTGAGGAAGACTAAAATCCCAGTATGAGTTTCTCTGCTTTTCTTTTATGCTTTACACATATTGCTAAGGTTTTTTTTTTTTTTTGAGACAAAGTCTCACTTTGTTGCCCTCGGTAGAGTGCTATGCTGTCACAGCTCAAAGTAACCTTCAACTCTTGGGCTTAAGTGATTCTCTTGCCCCAGCCTCCCACATAGCTGGGACTACAGGTGCCTGCCACAACACCCGGCTTTTTGTTGTTGTTGCTGTAGTTGTCATTGCTATTTTAGCTGTCCATGGCTGGGTTTGAACCCACCACCCTCAGTATATGGGGCCCGGCAGTACCCTACCCATTGAGCCACAGGTGCTGCCCCAAGTTTTTTTTTTTTTTTTTTTTTGAGACAAAGTCTCATTTGTTGCCTTGGCTAGAGTGCTGCAGTGCAGTGACATCATCATAGCTCACTGCACTCTCAAACTCCTGGGCTCAAGAGATCCTCTTGCCTCAGCCTCCCAAGTAGCTAGGACTTCAGGCATGCACCAGGATGACTAGCTGGTTTTTCTATTTTTTTTTTTTTTTTTTTTAAGTAAAATTTGAAGTTTCACTCATGTTCAGGCTGATCTTGAACTCCTCAGCTCAAGCAATCCTCCCATCTTGGTCTTCCAGAGTGCTAGGATTACAGGATGAGCCACTGTACTCGGCCTCGTTTAAACCACTGACACTGTTGAGGACTTGGGACAAGCAACAGGGTCTTGAACTAAAAACAGAAAAGCAGATTCTAACTTCCTAAGGGATTACCAAAGGACTACTGATAAAGAGTGAGGGGCCTCTTGCTAAAAAGCATCACTGTTCCCAGTGAATGAGACCCCTTGTCGCTAGCTAGGCCCTCAGACATTTCTAATTCACTTGGACTTCAACACTGGTAGGATCCCTAATCATGTGACTCTTCCATTTGAAAGGTTAAATGACCTATGTACTGCCATGCAAACCAGCACAAGAGCCAAGAACAAAACCCCTTTTGGGTTTTGCAGAACATTAAACAAATCTACAGCCTCTTCCAAACATAACCTAGCCCCCCAAGAACAAAACCCTTTTGGGTTTTGCAGAACATTAAACAAATCTACAGCCTCTTCCAAACATAACCTAGCCCCTCTTTCACTGAGTCTTCTAAACATTGCCCAGACATTTCTCATCATTCTCTTCCCACGACCCTTTGCTCAGATAATGTTAAAACTTTTTTTTTTTTTTTTGAGACTGAGCCTCAAGCTATCCCCCTGGGTAGAGTGCCATGGCATCATAGCTCATAGCAACCTCCAACTCCTGGGTTCAAGCGAGTCTCCTGCCTCCGCCTCCCAAGTAGCTGGGACCACATGTGCCTACCACAACGCCCAGCCATT
>CAUYQV010163036.1:0-33807 GCA_963574575.1 Galagoides demidoff | reverse complement strand
GATCCCTTTTTCCTGAAGCACTGTCCAGAAGTTGTCAGCTAGTGGCTCCCACCATTAATGTCCCTTGTCTCAAGAATTACAGTCCAGTGCTACATGTCCTGCAATAGCTAAAAACACTTATTTTATATATTTTGCCCAATGTTCTCATTATTTCTATGGCACTATAATCCCTGTATAAGTCATTGTTATCAATGGAATATTTTCCTTTCCATTATATATATCTCAAAGTAATCTGAGGGTACAAATTTTTAGATTACATTGGTCTCTCACTTCCAAGGTCAATTTCCAGTTGTAAAAGAACCCCTTACCCAGGGGCGTGTGCCCTTTAGGTGAGATCCCACCTGTGCCCTCCCACCTGTGCCCTCCCTCCTTCTGCAATAGTCCTCCCCCGTCTTCCCCCTCTCTCCATCCTCCCCCAAATTATTTATTAGAATAGCATGGAGTATGGCTAAGGCATGCCTATTTTTATTTTAGCTTAAATAAAATTTTGAAAAGAATTTTCTAGAACTCTAGTGTATTCTCATTATATCTAGAAGTTCCCTTTTTGCATCCAGAGAAATTCATCTTCATTATATAATGACAATAAATGGATAAATAGTAACTTAACCCAGCAAGATTAAATGGGTGGCAAATTTTATTGATATGCATACATTTTACTAACTGGGAGTCAGCTACATTCTTCAGCAAATTTTACTTTTTTCAAATCCTATTGATACTGGTTTCACTCAACAATATCTACCAATGAATTTGGAAATATATTTTCCCCATGGAATGTTGTGGTATTCAACATCAGGTATGTATATGGAATATATACATATATACATGCACACACATATACATATACATATATGCATACACACACACACACACATATATATATTTATAACAAGATAAGCTATTAAAATATAACATTGGTGAGCACTTGTCTTGGTGGGCCTCCTAACATAGGCCACTTGAAAACCCTCATGAATCTCTTCTTCTGTAGACCGTCCTCAGAGTCTAGGTGTTATCTTCTATACCAAATGTGGTAGTGGAGCATATATTTGGGACTATTCAATGGACACAGCACCTGAGGTGACAAGTAGACACTTTTACTAGTATTTGTAGGTTTGGGAGATACAGAGAGACACAAAAAAGGCAAGGTAGGAAGTAACTATAGAAATAATTAACTGTGAAGAAAGAGCAGTTTCTATTCAGGTAATTCTCAGTTCCACTAAGAGACAGAGCTGCATTATGAGAGAGGGAGAGAGAGAGGGAGAGAGAGAGAGTTATTCTGAGGTCTCAGCAGTGGAGGTTACACAGGAATGTTAACCCTTAACTCTCTGCAATTCAAGCATTCTGTGGATAAATAAAATGGCAGAGAAAGTATCATGAATACGTTGCAATACTACTGTACTATTGATATACACAAATAATTTAGTACAAGTCAAAAATATACAAAGAAACGAGGAATTTCCTAATGATTTTATGTTTATAGCAATTTGAGCATTATTATAAATACATATTCCATTTTATTTTTTTCAGGGCAGTTTTTCTTACAACATCTAAATATCCAAAATTAATGGACTATTCATACTGCTGAAATGACAGGGATGGGAATTTGAATGTGTGCATTACTGTTGTGATCAACAAGATCCGTGTTCTTTTCTTAAAACACCTTTTCTCTTCACTAGATGTATTTTCAAATGACTAATTTCATGGGCCTATTTCTTTTCCTTGGTGATCTTCAGAAGCAATTAGATGTTCTAGACAACAAGACACTTGTGAAGTAGTCTGCTCTAGGTCAAAGATGTATGTCGAAAGGAAATTATATCTGATCTTTGCATGGACGAAATATCAGTAAATGACAGGAGAATCCCTGAAGAAACAGGCTTTCTGTAAAGCACAATTTTAATAAAAAACATATCATAGACTTGATTAAAATCAAACCCCTCTGCATTTTAGAGTGTACTGTATCAGAACTACCTCCTGAGCAGTTACTATAGCAAACGGTATCATCTGAGGTTTGTTAGCTTCTGGTACAGCTTAAAGCTGATAACTTAATTTATAAACCTTGAATTATTCGGTCCTTGGTAATTAGAAAATCGCTCTCTCTCTGTCTCATGTACACACTCACACATAGACACACATACCATTACTTCAGACCATTTGGCAACAACTGAGATTTGCCTGCCTGCTTTCATCATCAGGTCAACATTTATGAAACATGCTAAAATTAATAACTCAGGTTTTTAATTTCAGTTTTTCAATTTGACATATAAGCTTAGCATAGGTGTAAAAAAACTCTCTTATTTAGACTATTCTGCGAGAAGTACTTAATATATAATGTTTTTTTATGTAGCTTTTAAAAATATTTTAAAAAAATGTTTTAAAAGTAGCTTTTTAACATGTAATGGCACTTTTATTTTGGGATCAAGCAGAAAATAAATTACTCCAAGATACAAATGCATATCATTGACACATATACATATGTATTACATGTAATATGCATATGTACATACATATAAATACATAAAAATTTGGCAATGCTAATAGAAAAGTATTTATCCGGCCTAATTTCTTTTCACAGTATTGTAATTTTCATAAACCATATTTATTACACTTGATCTTAGCCAATAGGCTGAGAAGCGATAAGCCATATTTATTTCTCTTTTAGAAATGACTAATTGGCCCAGCATTTTTAAATGATTTTCTTCTTCCCATTGACATTCATGTTTTCTGTACCCAGGGAAGAAATAGCTTCAGTGGGAAGGAACTGATGCCTCTGTGCCCTTCCGTTCATAAGCCCCAACCCCAGAATGATACGTGACATGAACTTAGTATAGGCCCTATCATTTAGTGGTACCTGACTCTTTTAACTTTTAAAAATATCTCAAAGATTTGACTTACTTATGTGTGAATAGGGATGGTTAATTTATGGAATCAGTGGATACTGGGAACATGCCTATCAGTTATGATAGACACGGACCATGCCATGTCTTAAAATTGAGAACGTGACCTAGACATTCACCAAGAAATTACAAAAAAATCTCATAAACTGACAGAGGGCCACAGTTTGGATTTAGATATGAGGATATCCTGATAAAGGAAACATCAAACTTAAGATGAGTGGTAGACAGGATGGTGCTGGGTAAGAAGGTGGTGAGGGAGCCCACGTGAGTCCCCACAGTGGAGAGGACTGTGGTCCACGGTAGAAACCTGGGTAGAGTTTGTGCTGGAGGGGACCGTGGTCCACGGTAGGAGCCTGGGTAGAGTTTGTGCTGGAGGGGACCATGGTCCATGGTAGGAGCCTGGGTAGTTTGTGCTGGAGGGGACCGTAGTCCACGGTAGGAGCCTGGGTAGAGTTTGTGCTAGAGGGGACCGTGGTCCACGGTAGGAGCCTGGGTAGTTTGTGCTGGATGGGACCGTGGTCCACGGTAGGAGCCTGGGTAGAGTTTGTGCTGGAGGGGACTATGGTCCATGGTAGGACCCTGTGTAGATAAATAGAAAATGTCCAATTATATGAATAGAGAGTAATAAAGAAAAATGAGGAGAGCAGCAGAGATCTGGCCGTTCAGTCCCATCTTCAGGCTCCGCCCCTGCGTCTAGTCCTCTTGCTGTTTCCACGATCCCCACAGTGATTTCTTCCACTGAAGTCTAGAACCCCTCAAAGTCATCCATGAAGACTGGAATCAAGTCCTTCCAGAGTTTTGCTAATGTTGATATTTTGACCTCTAGTGAATCACAGATGTTCTTAACAGCATCTGGATTGGCAAGTCCTTTCCAAAAGATTTTCAATTTACTTTGCCCAGATCCATCAGAGGAATCATTATCTACAGCAGCTGTAGCTTTATAAAATGTGTGTCTCCAATAATAAAACTTGAAAATCAAAGTCACTACCTGAATGGCTATTGAATAAGCAGTTATGAAAAAGACATCACCCCCCCCCCCCGTACATCTCCATCACAGCTCTACGGCGAGCAGGTGCCTCACTCATGAGCATTGATATTTATTTATTTATTTATTTGCAGGTTTTGGCCGGGGCTGGGTTTGAAACTGTCACCTCTGGTGTATGGGGCCAGCACCCTACTCCTTTGAGCCACAGCAGCCACCCATAAGCAGTGATATTTTGAAAGCAAACTTCTTTTCTGAGCAGTGAGTGTTAATAGTGGGCTTCACATATGCTGTAAACAGATGTGGTGTTATCCACGTTGAGTTGTTTTTTTTATAGAACACAGGAAAAGTAGATTCAGCACAACTCATAAGAGCCTTCTCTCAGATTGTCAGAATGTTGAGTGAGTACTGACTTCAACTTCACCAGTTCCATCAGCCCCTAACACAGGGGTCACCATGACTATGGAAGCCCTGAAGCCATGGAATCAGCTTTTCTCCAGCTATGAAAGTCCCAGATGGCATCTTCCTCCAATGGAAGACTGTCTTTCTACATTGAAAACCAGTTGTGCAGCGTAGCCAGCTGCGTCCATGATCTTACCTCGATCTTCTGGATAACATGCTGTAGCTTCTACGTCAATGTTTGCTGATTCCCCGTGACTTTTATATTATGAAGCTGAAATGTTTCCTCAGAGCCCTTGAACTAACCTCTGTAAGCTTCAAACTTCTCTTCCTCAGCTTCCTCACCTCTGTCAGCCTTCGCAAGATTGAAGTGAGTCGGGGCCTTGCTCTGATTAGGCGACATTGTGGGGTTGCTTGGATAATCTACCAAGACCACGGAAACCTTCTCTGTGTCGTCATGAGGCTTCTTGTCATCCACGTGTTCACTGGAGGGGGATTCTCAACCTCATATTCACAATTGACTAAGTATTGGGCACAGGAGGTCTAGCCTTTGACCTGGCTCAGCTTAGGGCGTTCCTTGCTCACGAAGCCTAATCATTCCTAACTTTTCTTTTATATTTTTATTTATTTTTATTTCAAATTAATACAAAGGTACAAAATTTTAGGTTGCATTGTTCTCACTTCCAAGGTAGCCATAAGAAAAGATGGAGACTTTACATCTTTTATGTTTACCTGGATGGAGTTGAAACTCATTCCTAACTTTCTTTTTAAAGTGTGAGATACACATCTCACATTTGAACACTTAGAAGTCAATGTTCAGTTACTAATTGACTTAATTTAAGTATTGCCACTTCTTAAGAAATAGGGAGTTCTGAGAATGAGGGGGGGAAATGAGGGGAGCGGCGGGTCAGCAGAGAGTCAGAACACGCCCGATCGCATCTGTTCACCGTTGTACACAGGTGCAGGTCCTGAAGCTCAGACACAATCACCCCAGTAACGTCACAGATCACTGAGCAGAGTTCACCAGCACAGATGTCATCATAGTGACGGAGTCTGAAATATGCAAATTACCGTAACGTGACGCACAGATAAAGGGAGCACGTACTGTGGGGAAAACGGCACCAATCATCTTGCCAGAGGCAGGGTTTCCTTCATTGTGTAGAAATCAGAGTATCTGCAAAGCATGAGTGAGGAAGTGAAGCCCCGTCCCCCACTCACCACAGGCACCGAGAGCAGGAACATCCTCAGCGCCACAGACGACTCAGCCTGCTGAGTTCCACAAACTTCCCAGATGAAAGACCCTTTGAAAGATGTTTTATAATCTAATTGTTGCTTTCTAATTTATCTTTGCAAATTGTTAAAGTAAATGCATCCGCGCCTGTAACTCAGTGGTTAGGGCACTGGCCACATGCACTGGGGCTGGCCTGCTAAACAACAACAACAACAATAACAACAAATCTCCAGGTGTTGTGGTGGACGCCTGTAGTCCCAGCTACTTGGGAAGCTGAAGCAAGAGAAATGCTTAAGCCCCAGAGTTTGAGGTTGCTGTGAGCTGTGATGCCAGAGCACTCTACCCAGGGTGACTCTGTCTCAAAAATAAATAAATAAAATTAAATAGACAAATACACACAAAGTTATTTGTTAACTTTGCTCACTCCTCAGTGTTAACAGCTGAGGAGTATATGTCTTCTGTGTGTGTCCATGGGAAGATTTTCCCTTATATGTGTGCGTGTGTACCTACTCTTCATGGCTGATCACTTGCCTACCCCAAACACCTGCTTACACTGACCTAACCGTCACAGTCCAGACCTGTAACACATGTGTGTATGGATACAGTCGACCCAGTTCCCTATGTGACCCTGCTCTGTGTGTTAACTAGTTTGTTCCAGCCCCTGGGATGGTCAGCTTACAGAAGTTCTACTATAATTTAAATGACAAAGTATTTATGAATTGCTCAGAATTAAATTTTGTGTGTGTGCATGTGTGTGTGTGTATCCCATATATATCATGATTCCTCCCCCTCCACAGTATTTTGGAATATTTAGTATTCCAAACTTAGAATATTCAAGTTTGTTCTTTGCTTAAAATTAACTATGGGGATGGCATGTTGTTAAGTAAACACTGACAGAGGATAACATCATGACCTAATTACAGAGTAGAAGTTAAGTACGTCTCAGAGTGAAAGTCATGTTCTCTTAAATGCTTGGTTAAGGAAGGTGGCAGGCGTATCTGACTACATGCCACTCTGGCCTCTTGGGTTTCACTAGTAGAAGAGAATGATTTATCGGGCTTTACATGTGTGGTGAAATTGCTACATACCACAGTGTGTCTACTCTGTCAGCAAGCCTAACGCATGTTGAACAGATGTAATTCTGCAGCAGAGTGCCAAGATTGGGCCTTCCTCACGGTATAAATTATTCTTTCCCTAGACAGAAGACAGAGGAGAATTTTTGCCTTGAGCTACCAAATGATTTACTTATTTATTTATTTAATTGGCACTGAAATCTGCTTGGGTTTCTTTTATAGACAAAGAGATCTCGTTTCACTGACTCACTTTGGCCATCTATTTTCTGAGAATTAGAATGGAACAAATATATTCAGTATGAAAATCTCACTGACCTGAGTTTTCCTTTACCTACCCCTAGAGCTAATGAAACTCTCAAAATATCTGAGGGTCAGCTTTGCTTTTTCTTGATAATTCCCAGTTCATAAACAGTTCTTGGAAAGGAAATATTCCCAGGGGCAGAAATGTGGGTGAATTAATTCCTGCTATGGTGCATTTATCTAGTGATTTCTTTTTACTGAGGCACTGAAAGAAAAACTATCAAAATGAATCATGCAATAGAACATCTGTAAGAATTTCACACGCTTGGAGCAGAATGGCTGAGCACAGTGTCCCCAGAACACCAGCAGTTGTGCAGAGGGGTCCTGAAGGCTCTTGAATAAGGGCTGCTGAGGGTCCACGTCCCACCTCCCAGGGAGACGGTAGGCGTTTCCTAACTCTGGGCTTTTCCCCACTGAGATGGGCTTGGCCAGGACCACCTGGAGAGTTTAAATGTGTCCTCTGGACCTTGGGGACACAGTGGACTGTGTCTGAATCAAGCCTGTAAATTCGCCCAATGGGGACATAAGTAGTGGTGGCCAAGCTGAGCCTTGGTGTCAGGAGTTAGTTCAAGAATAAGTGAGTGTCCCACCGGACCCCGTGTAAGTGCCATCCCAGCTGTGCAGTGTCATCTTGCTATGGCCTGTCCTGAGTGTAGACCAGCCCTTAGCAGAGGAGAAGCTGGTGACCACAAAATGAAGGCTCTTCACCATTGAGATGAACAGGGCTTCAGAATCCGCAGTGTTCACAAGGTCCGGACCCTTACAGAGGCCAAGCCGAGGGGCACGAAGTCCTTTCATAACAAGGCCATTAGTTAGGACTTGCCCTTCCAGACACTCCCCCAGCATCAGGGTCAGAAGGTGGTGGAGGGTGGAGTGTGGAGGAAGGTGAGGGTCTGGGCCACAGCCCTCCCAGAGGGTCCAGCTGGGGAAGGTGGGGCTGGACCCACTGACCAGCAAATTGGCATTGCTTCCCCGTTCTGAATCAAGGCTCAGTTTGGTTTCTTACAAAGACTCTCACCTTGTGAATTGCCTGGAGAATGATCAGAAAATTCATAGGCCTGCCAGAACTTTCCTTCAGGGACAAGGTGGAGACTCCTCCACTGAACCACCTTCAAAGGGTGGTGCCGGGTCGGGGGTGTGCGGCCTGCTGTGCCCTGCCTGGCTCTGCATCCTGAGGACAGGTCGCAGTCATTGGCTGACCCACTTGGGTTCCACACGTCATCCTCAGTTTCCGGGGACATGGGCTCTGCCTCTTCCCCTGCATGGTCTCATCCTAGTCCAACGTGAGGCAGTAAAAGTCACTGAAGAGTTTACATTTGTTGGACAAATGTAAGGGTGAAAACTCCTGTCTTTAAATTAGCGTGTGTTAGTAGTGTGTGGTGTGGGTGATTATGTGCTCGGGCTATGTAAGGGGTGTGAGTACTGGGTGTGTGATATGTCTGTTCCATAAAAGTGGTATGTGTGGTGTGTGTGTGTGTGTATTGTGTGTGCATTGTGTGTGCAATGGATCTGTTTCTGTGGTGCATGCTGTGTGTGTACGGTGTGTGTGCTGTGTGCTTCTGTGGTGTGTGTTGTGTGTGCATGGTATGTGTTTTCTGTGGTGTGTGGTGTGTGTGCATGGTGTGTGTGCTGTGTGTTTCTGTGGTGTGTGCTGTGTGTGCACGGTGTGTGTGCTATGTGTTTCTGTGGTGTGTGCTGTCTGTGCACAGTGTGTGCGCTGTGTGTTTCTGTGGTGTGTGCTGTGTGTGCACAGTGTGTGCGCTGTGTGCTCCGGGTCTCCCGGCTGCCATCTCTTGCCCGAGTCCAGCACGCCATCATTTCACGGCTCTTCCAGCCACTCCACATCCCATTTCCCTCTCCCCAAGCTTTCCTAGAGTGAAAGCAGAAGGGAGGAATGGTCTTCTCTCCTTTTCCCTCCGAGCTTGGGCCTTCCGCCTCCAGCCCCAGTGATTCTGATTGCAGCCATGTGAGAGCTGCCACTGCCAGTGTTGCCCAGAGACCGTCTGAGACGCAGCGTCTTCACCCTCCCAGCGCCCAGAGAGACCAGGACACCGAATGGGGAATAAGTGATCTTCACAACCGCCCTCTCTCTCTGCCATTTACCTTCATTCATTTGTAATTTCAGATTATGATTTTATTCATATGCATTTGTTACTTCACTCACTTTCATTCCTCCGTCAAACAGATACTGAGCGTCCACTGTGGATGCCGCCAACACCCTGATGAGCAGGCCGCAGGGACAGGACCTCACAGATGCAGGTGCCCAGAGATGCCTGGATGAGAACCACCGGCCCATCAGAAGGTGTGACTCATCTCGCCATCCCATGAACCTTAAAGCACTTGTATTAAGTGCAGGGAAAGAAAATACACGGGTGTGTTAGTGTCTGCCCCTTCCAGAAAGTACCTTTTATAATTTTCATCCTGCCAATTGTCATCCTCTAAAATGCTTTAGTGGAAATAAAACTGTATCCATGAAACAATCTCATTGGATTATAGAGGGGGAGGTGTGTGGAGTGGCGGGCTCTCCTCCACTCACGTTCCTGTTCACAGCAGGACCAGAATTGATGTCAGAGTGAGGAGATGTCGGGGAAAGAGCTTCCCATCCACCCATGCTCTTTCTTATCTCAACCTCCCCGGCCACCCTGCCTGCATCCCTGCTGGTCCCACCCACAGGCCTGGAACCAGGAGGTGCCTTAGCACACTCAGCTCCAGTCCCGGTGATGTGCAGTCCCCCATTGCCCACGCCCAGGACCTTGGCATGAATCTTAGCAGACAGGGGACAGCCTTGGGTCCTGTGATCCTAGGGTCAGGGCTATGCCCTCCCCAAAGTTGCCCGATGTTGAATCACTTTATATTACCCCACAGAATGCACCCCGGATCACAGAATAACCATTTGTTTAAGATTTCACTTTTTCACCATCATCTAGTGTGATGTAGCTACAGTTAACGGTAGTTATTATGAATTACCGATATCAAAGGCAGAGGTCAAGGGATAAATAAGGGATAAAACAGTCAGAAAAGACAGAGCCCCCTTTCCCTCCGGAGCACGACACATTTGTCATCACAAATAGATCACAATGTCATCTATTTATAACTGGGGCCGTCTTGAGATGGATCTTCTCCTGCTGGTTTTAAAAGACCCTGAACTTTTTGGCGCCGATGCAGAGGGAAATCACTCCATTTCAGATCTCTGTGCTGTCATTCCTCAAGCTGCTGTGATCACGTCTCTGTAACCAAACTAAGTTCCTTCTAACTCAGCGTTCACTAGGTCAAGCTTAAGCCTGCCCTTCTCCCCACGTCTGGTGCTATGGAGGTCATGGCTGCGTTGGTCACCTGGAGTTAACTGCTTCCCAGCTGTCCTGTACCTCTCAGCCAGGACCAAGTGGGCCATCAGGACTGCAGGACAGACAGTGAGCCTGGGTGATAATTTAAACGTCATGAATCCACTGAGGGGCTTCTGCATAGCCAGTTAAGTAGCTAGGAACTCATAGTCACATGCCCAGAAATGTCTCCAAAATCTGAGAAACTCTGTGAGCTCCTCATGGACAAAGCCCTTTCAGAATAATTTGTATCTGTTACCGAACTTCTAAATTATTCATCTTTTGATTAATATGCTAATTAAAGATTTGCTGTTAAAAAGGTATAAATATCTTTCATTGCCTAAAGTAATTAGAATAAGTAATTACTTAAACATTATGATTCTGATGTTAAATGATTACTATGAAAGAGAAAAGGGAAGAAGATATAAAAATATTCTTGATACAGTTTCAGCTGTCGGATCTAACGACGCCATTTCTGCTGTCTGTATGAATCTGCACACACGCTTTGGAGACTTGGGCACCTATCGGGTCTCCAGAGACTGCCCTTCTCCCCACGTCTTTGGGGAGACTCATTCAGTTTTCATTTCACTGTAAATCTAAAACTGTGGGTTTGTTCTTCTTAAGCCTCTTTTTAAAGAGAAAATAAAAAATGTATCAACTTATTTATCATGTAACTGTGCCTATTTTAACATTCATTCTGCAATTAATTTTTAAATTATTGCTACTACAAGCATACTGCCACGTGCTAGAGCTACCTCGTTAACCCGGCTTGGAGTGATCCATACCATTTGCAAATATTCTGGGGGTCACAGGGATCACCAGGATGTAGAATCTTGCTCATCCCTATAGACAATAATGTCCCGGTTTCAGATCATATAAGTTTATTCGTTTAAAAAATCTTTGGTACACACTCTATAACACATTTATATTTATTCCTGGAATAAATACATGCATTGTTATTATTATGAGCTTGTATTATAAAATCAATTTTTCTCTGAATGCCCAAGGCTAAACATTTGCAACTTTGCACTTTGATAAATTCATAGAAAAATTTCAAAACCCATGTCTTTTGATCTATGGGTCCGAATCACTAAAGCTTACTCTTGGTTTTATTTATGTCTTAAGGACAGAGAGAGTTCTAGCTTTTATTATCCATTTATTCATTCATCAATATATCATTTGCATATTTATTTATAAATTAAATAAACAAAGGTAAATATATGTTTCGGGTGAGGTTTGCAAGGAGCATTTGTTCCGATAAGTCTGTAATTTAAATGTCCTCTCTGACCCCTTTGATTTTCAGGTTCTCACTGTCTCCTGAGTGATCGGAACTGAACTGGATGAGGCGTGGAGGACACATGAGTTCTGCCAAATTCTCACAGATGACTTTGCAACATGTTTTTGTCATCTTTGGCTTCTACATAAACATTTCCAAGCCACATGTGCATTTCTCTGTGCTGTTTAAGATACAATCTGTCACTCCTGTTCCCCAGGTCCCCAGGGACTTGCAGAGGAGGGCACGGGGCCGAGGAGGTGTGTGTGCACTCCCCTGTGTCTTAAATCCCTCCCCCCAGATTTGGATAAGCAGATTCAGCCAACTTAATATTTTCTTCCTGTAACACAGGTGATCATTTTATGCACCTCAAAAGCAGGTGCAGGAAGATTTAAAACAAAACATCAAGTGTGGACACAAGCTGCCTCCTTCCACTGAGAGGGAAGGTCCCAGCCCTGCCGGCCCGAAGGCATCGTTTCTCCTAACCCCTCCTGGTCTCTCCTGTCTCTCATGCACCACACCTGCTTCACTTTTATGTCATAGCAGCTAATATGTCGAGATTGCTGATCACGGGGAATCCTTTTATACCCTTCTGTGATCTGGTGGCCGCAGGTCAGACATTTTCTCCTGTTCACCTCGCATCACTGTAGCCCTGGCTGTGACTCACACTCCGTGACAGTTCTTGGTAAATGCCAATAAAAGAAAGAACACAGACCCCTCAGCTCTCACCTTCCAGGGTGCAGACTGCACGGTGAGGTAAGTAGCCTGTGACCCCCTGGAGCTCAATGTGACTGAGACAGAGAACAAGGGGCGTAGTTACCGGGTTCCTGTGTTGGGTGCTGAGACAGGACCCAGGACTTGCTTCCAGAACCCTGAGTCACAGTTAGGTGGTGGCTTCTTGGCCACACATCTTTCTGACCCACTGTTAAGAGACATCTTGCAAGTTTAAATGGAAGGGACTATAAAGCCCATTTGGGGTGGGGTAGTAACTTTTCTAGATCAGGAGAAACCTGACTCTGTGCTTTGAATGCCCTTTCCTCACAGTGATGGAGCTCTGAACTGTCACACAGTGGGGTCACTGGGACCCGACACACACAGACTGAATCTCTCACCTGTCACCTCCCACCCTGCGACACTGGCTAAGCTCCTTTTTCTCCCTATGCCTCGGCTTCCTCCTCTGTGAACGGCACTGGGCATCAACTCGAGGCGTAGTCGTGAGCCTTGTGTGAGACGATGACTGTTAAAGGTTTGTCACATCAGGGACACTTCTCATTTCTAGTTTCCTCAGTATTCAAGTTCCACAAATACTCATTGACTTGGACACAAATGATCTTGGAGCTCTCTCAAAAGTTATAATTGAGCAAGAATCAAATAATCTATTACTAAGATAATTTCATTAAGGGAAAAAAATTTTTAAATGGCATTGACAAGTTAGCCTAAGAAAACAATTTAGGAGCTGAGAAGATCTTCCGAGAATGGATGTAGTTTTTCTACAATGAAAAAACTAATAATAGATCATTAAGGCAGAAAATGCCACTGTAGTCGTTAAGAGATAGGAACAAAAGAGAAGCAGACAGGTGGGATACAGTTGGACAGACTTTCCTGAGATACATTCCTATATTATAGTTGGTAAAATAGTATGGAAAAACTCTTCTGAATTTCTACCTGTTTCAAAAAGCAAAGCCTGCCTAGTGGTTCATGGGTTAAAATGTAAAGATCTGTGGCCTCCAACAGCAGGCAAAGTCTTAGGACCTAACAGGCTGCCAGGTGGAGCTTAGGCACGGAGCTTAGACACCCACACGAGCAATGGGCATTCATTAATGATACTGAGTGTGTCTGACTTCTCACCATTCCTCTGATGCTTTGTGATGACCTCCTTTACCCAAGAATATATCCAGGCCTGTGAACAGGTGCCCTCCAGGTGCTTGAACTCCAAAAGGGCAAATTCTGCTTGTAAAGACTACAGCAGCAATTAAAATGGGCATGTGTCATTGCTGCCCAAGTTTTTACTGCTGGGAAAGGGGACAGACACATTTCTTATCTACTTTGGCCCCACTCTTGGTTCTCAAAATGTGGTCCCAGCACTGTTAACAACAGCATCTTCTGGGAACTCGGGAGAAATACAAATTCTTGGACCATGATAAAACTGACTGGATCAGAAAATCTTAAAGTAGTGTCCAGAAATCAGTGTTGGAACGATCCCTCCAGGTGATTCTAATATGCATTTGAATTTGAGAACCACTGATATGTGTCCCTGTCCCATTACTGTCCAAATCACACACTTCTATCACACAGCAGCCCAGCAGGCACCAGCGTCACAGACCCCATCTGAGGTGTCCCTGTGAACGCTGTCTTAGAATGCTGAATGTCTGTACGTGAACCACATGGATGCAGGTACAGGTATAGACACATAGAAATGTACATTTACACCTCAGCCCTGAATTAAGTATTAACTTCAGGGAACAGAAGGGAGCTTGAGCTGGGATGGAAGAGGACTTGGCCTCGTGTGGAGCAGAACTTGACTAAAGGATGTTTGCTTCCTTCTCCTCTCTCCCCTGCCCCTCCAGGCCTCCTTCTCCACCCTCCCAGCTGGTGGCTACTCTGTGAGTGTGTAGAGATGAGCATCCAGATTACAGAACATTAAAGGCGCCTGATTTCTCCAACCCATGTATCCTAGTGACAAGAAAAATCGGCAGTTCATAGAAGCACCTAGTTATTTAGCTGAGTTCTATTCTTTGGTGCACCATGGAGGACGAGTAAGAAAATTCTCTTTTCTCTGTTCGGTGAGGGCTGTAAAGTAATGATGTTCACCCAGAGAATGCCCAAGAGCAGAGGTCACTGCCGTTCAGTCCGAACGTGCACCCTCGATGACAGTAGATGGTGGAGGTGCCATTTTCTTCTCAGGCTCCCGGTGATGTATTCTCATAACACCTGAAAGGCTGTCTGTATCTTTGAGGCAATGAACCCTCTACATGCCTTCATCTAAAAACAAACAAACTTTACACTATTTTTTCTGAAAAATAATTATAATAAAAACTATTAGTCAATTTAAACTATGAGAAATTTACCTATAAAATATTTTATGTTAGTACTTTCTAAAAAAATTAAAAGAGAAATGTTTTTTTTTTTTCCACTAACCTTACAAATAGAGTAGAAAAGATTATTCATTCTTTCTTCCCCAGAGATTTGCATACTGTGTGGCTTGTGTGGCTCTAACAAGTGCTTCCTCAATATTTTAATTGAAAGATTGAATGAATTAATGTAGAATACAAGCCACTTTTATGAGCGGGGTGTCTGTGTGGAAGCATCGTCTTACCACACTGCCATCTGAGAGGGAGGGTGCTTCTCAGTTGGACATACCGATTTGGTGTCGACTGTGCACTGGTCATAGACTGCTAAACAAATAAACGTCAACAGTGGGGATAAAGACATCAAGAACAGTGTTACTGGTGCACTGAAGAGTGCCAATGTGACTTTTTTTCAGAGATTCAAGAAATTCTTGCACTTGAACATAAAATGGAAGCTGGGTTTTGGAGAGTGTAAGTAGCATAGGGCAGAGGGTGGGGGCATTTTGGGAGCGGAAGGGGTGAGTGCCCCCTCTGTGGCCAGCGAAGGCAGGCATCTGGTGTCCATCTGCTGTGCGGATTGAGGAAGGATGGTGGCCCAATTCCTGGAATCCACCGAAAGGTGCGTTTCTTACTACACACTAGTGGAAGGGAGACCGAAGTCCAGCCCTGAATTGATGCCACGAGTCACCTTTGTAAACAGCTCCCTGGATATTGTTATAGATGTCCTTCAAGAAGACAACCCTGTGTGACCTGATCAGGCACTTTTCAGGGTACATGGCCTTCTGAGTCAACCGAGTTACCTTCTTTCCAGAAATAATCAGCCTGGTGTTCTCTTCCCTCCCTGGGATTTTCTGTAATTATATTAAGAAGGTATTAATAAATACCTTATTCCTAGGGACATTTCCACTGGACTTGCTGTTGTTAAAGAAGTGGATTTCCCTTGTAAGTACCTAGACTTACAGGACTCTATTGGAATATCGGTGTTGAATTATTAGATTGTAACACTGACCAGGTTGGTGAGAAAACATGCAGATGTAAGAGAGAGAGAAATACGCAGAAGAGAGAGCGTCTACAGAGACGCAAATCGACAGGCCCCCAAACCAGGACACTCAGCCTGGGAGACAATTTGATCAGCACTGTGCTGTACCTTGTCACTGGAGCTGCTGTCTGGGATTTCTGGCAATAAAATGTCCCTGCAGAAACACGTGGTCTCAGGAGGAGCCTGTTCTCATCCCAGGGAACAAGGGAAACGGTCTTATTTCATTTGATCCGTTACCTACATGTTCTTTGGTAGGTAGGTTTGCAGAGGTTTTATAACATTTAGAATTATGAGACATTTTATCATACTCATTAAAAGGATTATACGACAGAATGTGTTTCTCCTGAAGAGCTGTGCTGCTCAGTCGTGTCTTAAATGACGCCTTGCTTGGTAATGACGAGTTGGAGAGAATGCCGTGCCTTGTTTTTATTATGAACTTCGCCTGCCCCCGTCAATGTAAACACCAAGTAGACACTTTGCATCTCATTTATAAAACTCTTGGAGCTAAATATTATTTTCTCTATTTTAATGAAGAGTGTGGGGCACACCGGGGTTGTGTAGCTTTTAGAAATACCAGTTAATAAGGGGAAGAGTTATGATTCAAATCTGACTGCTTCCCAGGGCCAGAAGCTTCCTCCTCTGTCTGTCTGGGGAAACCCGAATCCGTGTCCTCAACTCCCGCACCCCTACCTTTTGTTCTCATCTCACCAACCCTTCTTGAGTCCTGTGTCACTTAACCACTCTGACCCCAAATTTCCCAAGTTTATTTTTTAAAGGGAATGATAATTTCTATTGCATGAGGCCATTCTGAAAGGGAAATGTAATCTTGCCTGCAGGTGGCTTGGTGCAGGCATGTTTAATTTCGTCTCCATATTGTGCCTCCTTCTTATGAAAATCTACTCAGAGGGACTGTCCTTACTTGTGTTTATTTCTGCTGTGATTAATTCAATGGTACTGGAGCTTATGATTATTGAGAACCCATTATCCCCTTGACTCTGGCTAAGGGAACAGAAGCAGGGAGTAGAATCTGGCTCCAAGCTCTTGATGAAAGGGGTGGGTGCACAACACATGGCAGAAACTGGGCGTGTCGAGGGTCACCA
The DNA here is from genome assembly GCA_963574575.1 of Galagoides demidoff. Classification (NCBI taxonomy): domain Eukaryota; kingdom Metazoa; phylum Chordata; class Mammalia; order Primates; family Galagidae; genus Galagoides; species Galagoides demidoff. Next base: position 17,131 of record CAUYQV010163036.1, on the reverse strand, counting down.
AAGCAAGGTGGCATTGCCTGGGAGATCACAAAGGAAGGGCAAGTGATTCTGCATGTGGTCCTGGTGTTGACACCGTCCCAGCCCCATTTCTTGTCCTTGAGCACATAGCACTAACTGATGTTGGCAAGTTATCATGGTCAAGAATACCACAGAGTCCAACAAGGCTCTCTTCTTAATATTGTTTTAAAAAATTTATTATTGGGTTATAGGTTTATAAAGTATATAAAAACAGAAACAATTATATCTACTATGTTAGGAAAATAAGAAATAATATTTATGTTTCTGTTCCTTGTTGGCTACATTGATTTACAGTTTGTTGACAACTAGATTGTTAGGACTTTTACATAGTAAGTGTGGACTTCCTGGGACTGCTGACACTTGATGAGTAAATAAAACCAGGTCTGTCTGAGACGCGCCTTGTGACTCGCCTCACCGTTCTGACCATGTGCCCCTGCAGGTGTTTGCCATGTGTCAATGAAACCCTCGCCTTCATTGTCCATGCAAGGAGATGGTGCAGGGTGCAGGACTTTTGCCACCGGGAGTTCACCACAACCAGACGCCTCCCAGATGGCGATGGCCCTGCACAGAGCTGGTCTGTGACAGCTCCTCTTTCTGCCCTCGAGAGAAAGATCACAGGGAGCCAGATAACAGAGTCATTTTCCTAGGTAAAAGCTCTCAAAGATAAACATTCCAAAGCATCCTATATATGTGTCTATTTTCCTTTAACCTTAGATTATAAACAGGCAAACATTTTCTGGGGGGTCTCGATAGCACCAGCGTGGTTTGCAGAGTAGAAAGGATTTTTTCATGTCACCGTGGGGACACCTGAGTGTGAAGAAATATAACCTTTCCCTCCCAGTAGCTCTTAAGATTAGTGCAGAAGCCGAAGTCTTTTCTGTGGTCATTTACTCATTGTCCTGTATCTAGAGGAGTGCAACTCGCCTCACTGCTTCTTCAGGACTTCATGAACAGCTCCGTGCCCACAGCAGCAGAGACTCACTGGAGCTGGGGGGACGGACGCTGGCTGGACTCCAGCCCTGTCTCTGGCCCTGGTGGCTCTGAGCCTGGGCTCCTGCCTTGCAAAGGAGACAGCAGAGTGAGGGTGGCCCTGCCAGGGCCAAGGACACTGTGTGCCCAGTCTGCATCCACGTCCTGACTCTGCTGCTGCTGAGAAGAGCAGCTATGACCTTTCCTTTCCTTTCCTTTTCTTTTCTTTTACTCCTCTCCTCTCCTCTCCCTCTCAAATCTCATTCTGTTGCCCCAGGCTAGAATGCCCTGGCATCAGCCTAGTTCACAGCAACCTCAAACTGGGCTCAGTGTCTCAATCCTGTAATCCTAGCACTCTGGGAGGCTGAGGCAGTGAATTGCTTGAACTCAGGAGTTCAAGACCAGCCTGAGCAAGAGCAAGACCTTGTCTCTACTAAAAATAGAAAGATTAGCCAGGTGTTGTGGTGGGCACCTACACTCCCAGCTACTGGGGAGGCTAAGGCAGGAGGATCACTTGAGTCCAGCAGTGTAAGGTTGCTGGGAGCTGGACTGATGTCATGGCAGTAGCCTGGACAATGGAGACTGTTTCTCAAAAAATAAAAGGAAAAAAAGAAAAAAAATCCAAACTTTCCCTGCTTCCCTCTGCCCATTCCTACCTAGACCCTGTGACCCGGCCACACACAGAGGCTCCAATCCGGTCTCTGCACTCCAGGCCTCTGTGCAGTGCCTCTGCTATGTTGGGTGTGGGGACAGCCTTTCCACACTCTTTTGGGTTGCAAACCTGCTCCTTAAAAAAAAAAAAAATTAACTCAAAAATCTGTTGTTCTTTAGAAGACCATTCAACTTTCCACTTCACCCCTAGACTAGATTGAACCTTTCGTCTACTCAAGTCCTTTTGTTCATTGAATTAAAACATCAAACTCCTGGGCGGCACCTATGGCTCAAAGGAGTAGGGCCCTTTATGCCAGAATTGGTGGGTTCAAACCCAGCCCCAGCCAAAAAAAACTATTAGAAAAGAAAATCAAACTCTACTTATTAATTCTTCTGTAGTTGGGACCAGAGAACTGTTTTGTGCTTTTGTATGTTTTGCAAACTAGATAGATAGACAGACAGAGGTGTATTTTTTCCATAAATAAAATTTCCTATATTTTTGTTCATTCTTTAGGATAATCATTTGCACACACATAAGTATAATTATCATGGTGGGAGACATGAATTATTTCACACTTCATAATCTATTATAAATTCTTCTAAAAATATTATCTTTTAAATGAGGAAAACCTCAGTGTTATGGGCTGAATGTTCATGTCTCCTCAAAATTTGTATGTTGAACTCCTAACCCCCAAGTGGAGGATATGAGGAAACGGGGCCTTTGTGAGGTGACTGGTCACAAGGACAGAGACCTCGTGAGCAGGGTAACATCCATCTAAAGCAGAAGGGAGCTCCTTCTTCCCTCCTACGATGGGAGGACGCAGCTAGAGGACCCTGCGAAGCAGAAAGAAGAAAGCAAGGCCTCTCCACACGCCCCTGTACCAGGGCCTTGATTGTGGACGCCTTTCCTCTGAACCGTGAGCAGCACGTGTCTGTGGTTTATGAGCTGCTTGTTCTCAGCAGTCTTTTATGGCAGCCTAAAAAGCTAAGACACTCAAATATACTAGTACTTTGTATTCCAGATACAATTTTCCTTTTGTGAGAACAATGACTATTTATATGGATGTAATTTTTAATGCTATTTATTCACACAGGAGAAAGAACCAAAATGACGTTAGCATCATTGTTCTGCCTTCTAAGTGCTCAGACTAGTGATCACGAAGGCAATGAATACCCAGAATTTTGCCATAAATGTCAATCTACTTACAGAGTTTCTCTGCATCTCTACTTATTTTAATATTTTCTACCCACTGTTAACCTTATTTATCCAACTTCTTTCGACACGGCAGAGCTACATAAATCAAAGCTGTGCAACATATTCTATGAATCTAATTTATATAGTTAGTATTTTCATAAGTAGGTGGACATGACCAGCATAGTAGCATCTCCACAGAAAGGATTTAGCGATACTAATTTCTGGAACGTGACCTGCATACAGAGAATACCAGGTTTTCAGAGATGTGTGATTCTCTGCAGAGATCACAGCTCAGTGGGCATCAGTTAATGGCTCTTATCAAGGCTATGATGTAAGGTAAATAAACGTAATTAGCTAAAGTTAGCTCTTGTTTTCCTGATAGTTCTTAAGATTCATCTATTTTATTTTCTTTACATTAGCTCATCTGACTTGAATCTGACTTGAATCTGAATCACCAAGGCAAACTGGGGAGACTTATAACCAACAGGAAATAAGAAAAAAAATGTGGAAGCCATAAAAGATCAGATTTCTATAAATGATGTGAGAAAAATGTCAAAGGGTATGTATGTTAGCACAGTTTGAGATAATCCACAGCAAAATCTTGATAGAAATGGAAAAATGTGGCTTAGTCCTTACTTGATTAATATGGTTAGTGGTGGTTTTGCCTTCATAGAGAGTAGTTTTAAGAATCTCTTTCATTAGATAAAAAGTAAAATTAGACTGCTAAATGGAAACTCTGAAGAAATATCCCAAAGTATTTTTTATATTTAAATAAGACTTTTAAGGGGATTAAAAAAATAATAACGGCTTTGAAGTCATGGAATAAATGCCCTTTATGAATACTCTGCACTTAACATTTTATTTTTTATCAAATTTTTATGCCCCTTTATTTTTAACATCAATTTTCAAAGAGAAGAATATCAATTATATGTTTAAAATAACCTGATGACACTCTCTCCCATATCACAAAATGTATTGAGAAGTCTAAAGCCGTTTACAATTTTTTTATGCATGAGATTATGGATTTTTACTTTTACTAGAGAATTTGTGTCCATAAGAATAAAAAGAATTTCCCTTTTTCTTAATTTTTTTTTCTTTTTTTGCTGCTACCATTCACTTCACCATTTCCCCTGCTGTTGTAAACATCAAGGTCACTTTAGGGTTCTGCCAAAATGAAGATCATTATCAATAGACAGGATTAAAAGAGAGCAGTTGAGCCCTGGACTGGTGGTGAAGAGTTCTGAGAAATGACCCCTTCTGTTTATGCGGCTTCTCCCTGCGTGAAGGTGCTGCTGCTTCGGAAACATCCCGACACAGTCAGGACATAGACAGGCACCTTTACGGAAATGGTTCCCCTCCAAAACATCCCTACATAGTCAGGACACAGGCAGGCACCTTTATTGAAATGGTTCCCCTCGGAAATATCCCTACATAGTCGGGCCAACAGGCAGGCACCATTACTGAAATGGTTCCCCTTGCCTGCTATGGAGTTTCTACTATAAATTGAAATAGAACAGAAAACTACAGACCAATATCTTTCTCAAATACAGATACAAATATCCTCAACAACATACTGCCAAACTCAATCCACCAACATATAAAAAGAATTATGCAACATTACTAAGTGGGATTTATACCAAAAATAAAAACTTGGTTCAACATCTGACCTTTTTTTTTTTTCTTTTTTGAGATGGAATCTCAGTATGTTGCCCCGGCTGGTCTCTTGAACTCCTGGGGTCAAGTGATCTTCTCAGTCTTCTGAGTAGCTGGGATTATAATATCTCAGTTTCAATTAATATAGTACACAATTTCTGAAGAATTTTAAATATATTACATGAACATTTTGTTATGGAAACCACAGGTTTCAGCCTTCAGCCGAGTTTTACCCCTTGCAGAGAACCGATGACTGGGGCAGTTAAGGATTGCCAAGGAAAACGTCATTTCTAATTTGAAAGAGATCTGACTAAGAACAGGACATGCGACCTCAAACTCATCTCTCCCCATAATAGAGAGGCGGGACAGGCCACAGGCCCTGGGGAAAGTGGTGGCGAAATTAGTGAGGGGCCAGGTGTGGGGGGCAGGCTGTGGTGGGCAGTGAGTCCTGCTGTCAGCAAGTCCCTACAGGGCACTTTGGAATCTGGCACATTTTCCTGAAATTCTTCCATTTCTGAGAACAACTCATAAACTTCAAGTAGTTAGTTAAGTTATAAGCTTCTCATCACCAAGGCCTACTGGCCTGAGAATCTAAAACATGAGAAGGAAAGGATTGTTAGAAAATATATGAGTATCACTGTAATTTTTCATAGTGCCGAATGCAATTTCAATAGAGCCATAAAAAAATTTGACAAGATCTAACACGCTTTCATAAAACAAAACAAAACAACACTCAACAAACTAGGACAGCAGGTGTATCAGTGAGGGTTGTCCAGGGAGACCAAGCCAACAGGATCTATGTCTGCAGGTAAAGTTTTATGAGAAGACATTTATTGGGGGAATTGGCTTAAGTGATTGTGGAGACTGAAAAGTCCCATGACAGGCCATCTGTAAGTGGGAGACCCAAGGAAGGCAGTGGTGTGACTTCAGTCCAGGTGACACAGTCTGGAGGCCCCAGAGCCAGGGAAACCTGTGATACAACTCTCAGTTTAAGGCCAAAAGCATGAGAACCAAGAGAGTGCTGATACCAGATTTAAAGTCCAAAGGTGTGGAGAACTTAGGGTTTTGATGTCCGATGGCAGCAGCAGAATGAGAGAGAGAGAAAGAAAATTTTACGATTTCTCTGCCTTTTTAACAATCTGACCCTTAACAGAGTGGATGGTGCCCCCTCAGTGGGCCAGGCATATCTTCCTTACTCAGCCCATTGGTCCAGATGCCAGTCTCTTCTAGAAAGAGCCTCACAGACACACCCAGATACAATGCTCCACCAGTTATATGAGTGTCCCTTACTCCAGTCACGCTGTCACCCAAGATCAAACATCCCAGAAGAATTTCCCCAACTGATGCAGTGTATCTACCCAAGCTCACAGCTAACATCATCTCTGGTGGCTGAAGATTGGATTTTTTACCCCCTAGGATCTGAAATAAACCAAGAACGTCCACCCCTGATACTTCTATTTGACTTTGAACTGGACATTCCGGTTAAGACAATCAGTCAAGATAAAGGTTACTAAGTATGAAATGTCTGATTTCTTCACACACTAAGTTTGACAGTTGCAATCTCTGACATTTCACTTTGACAATTCTTGTTTCGATTATGAGGACACATCCTCAGTCTTTCAAAAGCACATTTTGGCCTGTGATTATCATTCTTTTTCTTTTTAAGCGTATTTTGTGAAACCATGGATAAGTGAAAAATTTGCGTTATTTTTTAATATTAGTTCTGTCATGCAACCAAGCAGCACAGACAGTTTGAAATACCAACAGTGTCAGGGAAGGGTGTGGCTAATGAACACAGTGTGTGGGCTGCTTGAGAAGCTCCATTCTGCTGATTTAATCTTGAAGACAAGTTATGTGGGAGACACAGACCAAGGTGGATGACCCTGAGCTGGCAGCTGCGGTGGAAGTGGATCCAACTCAATCTACTTGTGAATTAGCAGCAGGGTTTGATGTCACTGTTCTCATCATATTGGACCATCTGAAACAGATTGGTGGGTAAAGGAGCTGGATAGATGGGTCCTCACAAATTAAATGAGCGTCAGAAGGGAAATCATCTTGAGGCTTGCCTTTCTTTGCTGTTACCACATATAGACGAACCATTTCTACACTGTATTGTCACGTGTGATGGAAAATAGATTCTTCTTGACAATCACAAGCATTCAGCACAAAGGTTGGATAAGGAGGAAGGGCTGAAACACAGTCCAAGACTGAATATTCACCAAAAAAGCTAATGGGGTTGTTTGGTGGCCCAGCACTGGAATTATCCACTACAGCTTCATGAACCCTGGTTGATTCATCACAGTGGACATGTACTGGAACCAGCTGGGTGATCTGATGAGGATGCTTGGGATTAATCAGCTGACACCGGTCAACAGAGACAGGCCAATCCTCTGGAAGACAATCCCTGGCCACCTGCCACACAGACAATGCTGCTCAAACGACAGAGGCTACGCTGGGAACCTGTCAGCCACTGTACTCTCCAGACTTGGCGCCCTTGACGGAAACTTCCTCTAGGCTTTCAACCACTTCTTACAAGGAAAATATTAAATTTTCAACATGCTGTGGAAAACGCCTCTCATGATTTCATTACCCCTTGCTTTCCGGGCTTCATTGCTGCTGGCATGAACAAGCTACGTGAAGATGGCAACACCGTGTCAAAAGTTCAGGTGCAGACTTTGATGAATTGTACTGCTTGTTGTTTGGAATGTAATAAACTACATTTTTGATTCAAAACTGGATGTTTCATATTTAATACCCTAAAGCCATCTACAAGGAAAAGAAAGGAGTTCAACTATTTCTATTTGTATGAATGTTCATACAGAAATCTTAAGGTATCCACGAAAAAGTCTATTACAAGTAAAAAATGAGTGCAGTGAGGTTGTGATATGTTGAGACAATCGTATTTTGTGTAATTGCAATAAGTCACCTTTCGCTTTCTAAAAGCAAAAGGTTACTTAAGAAAACACTTAATTTACAATAGCTTCAAAAACAATAAAGGGCTTAGACATTTAACAAAAAAGGGCAAAATTTATACTCTGAAAACCATAAAGTACGGTTGAAAGAAGTTAAGAAAATGTATATAATCAGAGAAGTTTCTTCATGTTCATCAATCAAAGACTTTACATTGTTAGGATGGTAATATTCCCCCAACTGATCTACAGATTCAATGCAATTCTCATCAGAATCCCACCCAGCTCCTTCATAGGAATGGACAAGCTGATTCTAAAGTTTGTGTAGAATTCCAGGGGACCCAGAATAGCCAAAACAACCTTTAAAAATAAAAACAAAGTAAGACAATGAATATTTTATAATTTCAAACTTGCTACAAATATATAGTAACTAAGATAGTGTGGTACTGGCAAAGTTTCTCTCTGAGAATAAAACTGAAAGTCCGAAAGTAAATTCACATGTCTATGGTCAAATGATTTCTACAAGCAAGCCGTAACAACCGAGGATAAAAGAAGAATCTTTTCAAAAAATGGTGCTGGGACTATAGAGCCACTTGCAAGCAAATAAGGGTGGACTCTTACCTCACACCATATACAAAAATTGACCCAAAATGGATCAAAAACCCAAACTTGAAAGCAAAATGCATAAAATACTTAGAAGAAAATAAAGATCAATCTTCATGACCTTGAATTTAACAAAGGAGTCCTAGATATGATCCTGAAAAGCACAAATTAAAGTTAAAAATAAATACATGTGATACTGAAAAGCCCAGCACCAATTAAAGTTAAAAAAAAAAACATATTGTGGAAATTGAAAATTTTGCATTTCAAAACACCATCAAGAAAGTAAAAAGGATATTTTCCAGCTCCATCCATGTAAACATAAAAGAGGTAAGTGTCCATCATTTTTTAATGCTGCATAGTATTCCATGGTATACATATACCGCAATTTATTAATGCATTCATGGATCGATGGGCACTTGGGCTGGAAAATATTCTTCTTAGTAAAGTAGCTCAGGAATGGAAAAAAAAATATCCAATGTACTCAGTACTACTATAAACCAATTTATAATCACTCATGCTTTCATATGAGAGATGAATCACAGCTATAGCCCAGGATGAAGGAGGGAAGGGGCGGGCAATGGTTCCATAGAGGGAGGGTTAATGGTGGGACCTCAACTATGGAGCATATTGCAAGGGCACAAGTCAAATCTATCAAGTATTGAACACAAATGTCTAAACACTGTGATTAAGTAAATGAGGTGAAAGCTGTGTAAATTAGTAGGATGTAAGCACTCCAATTTGTACAAATAATCAACACATTGAATCCCACAAAGGCATAAATGTATTCATGATCTATGTATATATGAGTCAATAAAAAAAGAAAGTAAAAAGGCACCTTCTGGAATGGGAGAAACTATTTTGAGAGCATCTATGTATGAGGGACTTGTTTCCCAAACACGTAAAGAATGCTCCTGACTCTGTAAGAGAGCAAAGAGCCCAATGTAAGACAAAAGTGAGCACAGAGACTGAATCCTCAGAGCTTCGAGTGCAACGTAGGAGTTGACAAGGGGCAAGGGCAGAGGGACTCAGCACTGCTAGACTGCAGGAAAACGTACAGGAAACCACAGCGAGATGCTGCTTCACACCCACGGGGACAGCCGTAGTCACAGAGCCTCATAACAACACGCGTTGACAAAGATGGAGAGAGAGTAAAGCCCTTGTGCATTGCTAGCAGGAATGTGAAATGTCACAGCCACGACTGGCCCGTCCTTAAATGATCAAATTGACATTATCATACAAGCCAGCAATTCTGCTTCTAGATTTATATATAAACCTAGAGATTTATATATATGTGAAGAGAAAAACATCCGCACACCAGACCTTCTGCGTGAACGCTTGTAGCAGCATCACTTAGGAGCCGGGAACTGGAAGCATTTCAAATGTCCACACGTCCTTCAGCTGACGGATGGGTAAGAAAAGGTGTTCTGTCCGTGCAACAGAATGTTACTTAGCCACTAAAAGGAATGAAGGAGTAACCTGCCGAAACAGGAGTGGACATTGAAAACATTCTGCTACATGAGAGAAAGCGTCACCAATTGCATCTGTGTCCTGTGTCCTGAGGGGCTAAGCCCCAAAGCCATAAACCACTCTAGTTAGTGGGTAGGGCTGAGGGTGAAGGGAGAGAGGGGGATAGAGGAGGGGTAACTAAAAGATGCAAAGTTTCTCTCTGAGACGATGAAAATGTTTAAACTGATGATGGTGATTGCAGCATGCTGGCTGTCCAGCCAGGGCTGCTGTCCTTGAAGGGGACCGAGGTTGTCCACTGGAGGACACGGCTGTGCGCGCCTGAATGAGGTTTCCAATAAAGTACAAATGTCTCATCTCCTTAGAAAGCATACAAGTTAGGGAGAAGTTGAGATGTTTGTATTACTGAATAAAAAATGTTTTATTTAGGGTTTAGGATTTGTGTTTTCTCTGCATCCTTTGTGCTAAGACATGAAAATGTGAGTGGCAGGCAGCAGAACGCTACGTGAAACCAAACACACAGCTGATGGAGTGGCAAAAGGACTGAGTTACAATTGGTTCTGAAAACTTCCAGAAGAGAAGCAAACTGTTTCTGGAAACCCAGGAGCTCCATCTCGTCTGTCGCAGGAGATGCTCTGTCACGGCGACAGGGGACGCTCCTCATCCCCTCCCAGACAGGTCTGGATCCAGGTCTCCCACTAACCAGATCTGAGTAAGTGACAATTTTTGCAAGTCTTGTGGCTCATGTATATAACAGGGATGATACATATTTAAAATGAGTCATTGGGAAAATTAGAGCCTTTGTATAAAGTATCGTATTTATCATGGGCTGACGAGAAACTTAAAAGTATACCAGGTATTTTAATAGGAAGTATAGGACAGAATAGAATATGATTACAATAAAGGGAACCTCAGTAGGTTTTTATTAAGAATGAAGTGGGGGAACGGAAAAAAAGGAAATCATACCCACTAAGACACAAAGACGGCAACTGCTGGCAGAACTTAAAAAGGAGACGTGTCCCTACTGATCTAAACATCTGGAGGAGCCAGGACTGGAGCACAGGCCCCTGGGAGGCTGTGCTAGGATGTGAAGAGACGGGGGCGGGCGAGGGGAGAGGCTGGGGGGCTCTCTGCACACCGGAGCTACGCCAGCCACGGTCACCGGCCCTGCAGACAGGAGCAGGGGCAGTGACCTGCTTTAGCATGGTGTTCAAGGGAGCAGGAGTAAAGACACAAAACAGGAGAAACTTCCTTGGCCTGTCCCACTCGTGCACAGACTTTTGGCAAAACTGAATTGAGAGCCAGGTGGCCTAGCGAAGAATGTGGTCTGCGGAGTCCCAAGCCGGCACCTGAGACTGGTATGGAGCTGGGAGGTAAGAGCTTAGTCACTGGCACAGGCAGTTTCTGAAAAACCGTTCTGAAGAACGGTGTTGGGGTGTGGGGGTTCATCCCAGCACTCTGGGAGGCCTGGGTGGGTGGATCACTTGAGTTCAGGAGTTCTAGACCAGCCTGTGCAAAGTAGACCCTTGTCTACTAAAATATAAAAAAATTAGCTGTGTGGCATGGTGGGTGTTTATAATCCAGCCACTGAGGAAGCTCAGGTAGGACAATCACTTGAGCCCAGGAGTTGGAGGTTTCTGGGAGCTGACACCATAGCACTCTTCCCCAGGCAACTGAGAGAAACTCTGTCTCAAAAAAAAAATCAAAATTGCTACATCTTAGTTATTATTGTAAATATCTTCATGACCAGTGGAAAATCTGGAAGAGAAAGACCTTTAGAGTCAACATCCATAAATCAAGGGCATTGAATGTGGAGGATGGCAAATGCCCGGGGGATTTGAACTCTTCATATGCCGTAAGTTCACACCAGATTGGTCAAACACTCTTCCATGAAGAAGTCGGGCGAGACTGCTGCTCAAGCTGTGCCTGCCCGAGCGGTCGGCATTCTGTAGAATGCTCTAATGCTCTAACACCTTGCTAGGAGGGACTATTTCTAAACTTTGCATCTGAAATTTGCCACATAATTTCCTAAATCAAAACAAACTACTCAACTCATTTATTCTGATTTGGGATTTAGAGAATACACTGGGTATAGTCATGGTGGGGGTTTACTGTCTGTTTTCATCAGGATCAGCTCAGGAGGTGCAGGTAGCTGAAGGCCTCCGGCACTGGCCCCTTTGGAATCCACAGTAGCGTTTGAACTCAAGTCATGCTCAGCCCAGGGAGCTCCAGTGCCTGGGGGAGACGACAGGAGGAGAGCTGTGTGCCCCCGGGACTCACAAGTGGCCCTCCGGGTCCTGCGGCTCCTCTGTGGTCTGGTGAGTCATCCCCAGGGCTGCCGCCTACGGCTCTTCCTGCCCAATCCCCCGTCCTCTGCCCCAGGTGGGGTCAGGTGGACCCCGGGCTCTGAAGGTTTTCCTTGAAACTTTTGCAGAACCCCGATGATACATATTTTTCCATTTAACACAATCTTGGCAACTATTTCTTTTTTCCTTTTGATATCCTTAAATCCAATCTGTTTTTCTTTTTTTAAAAAACAGCTTTATTAATCCCAGCTTCTAGTAATCTTTGTTCACACACCATAACATTCCGTGAGTAAAGTGTACAATTCAATGGATTTTATTACATTCACAGACACGGACACCAGCACCACCATCACTGAATATTTCATCCCCTTTGTCCCCAACCTCAGCTCTGAGTGAGCAGGGCTGGACGCTGGTCATAGATATTTCTAATGTGGACAACTCCTATAAGCCAAATCATAAGCCGCGTGGCCTCTGATGACCGGCTTCCCCCTTCAGCTTGGTGTTTGAGGTTCACGCACATGGCAACGTGCATCAGGCTTCATTTCCTCTTTCACAGCCAAATAACAGCTCGTGGTATCTGCCCGTCACATTCTGCTCATCCACGCGCCTGTTAACAGACCTGTGAGTTACTTTCTCCCTGGATATTATGAATGATGTGCCCATCCGTGTACACACACACACACACACACACACACACACATGCTTTTGCATGGATGTTTTTCCTGGGCGAATACCTAGGAGGGAAATTACGGGGTCATAGCTAGCTCTGCCTTTAATCATTACAGGGACAGACGCACTGCCATCCGAAGGCTTTTGCCACCAGCAAGCGCACTGGCTTCAACTTCTCCACACTCTGGCCAACACTCTTCTGACTTTCAGATTCTAGCCAGTCTTGTGGGTGAAACAGGGTGTTTTGTTGTGGTTTTGGTTCCCGTTTCCCTGGTAACCAGTGGCATTGAGCATCTTTTCTGGTGCCTGTTGGACATTTCCCAATCTGCTTCGGAGATCACATCTTCTTGACGGGGTCCCTTTGTGAGGTCCGTGTCTGATATTCCTTCTGACGTTAGGAGGACGCCCAGCTGTTCAGTCCACACTCGCCCATTGAATGACAGTGTGGGAGCCACAGGGGTCCTCTCCTGCCTGGACTTCCTTCCCCCTTTGCCACTCCTAGGAGAGCAGGACCGACCTCTCCTCCCCTGCTCCTCAGCCGGCTCCCAGTGAAGATGAGGAGGAAGAGCTTGACCATGACCTACCCCTCTAAATGAGTAGTCTCCCCCCCAATTTTCTTCTTAATAACATTTCCTCCCTTAGCTTACTTTATTGGAAGAATACAACATATAATACTTATAACATAGAAAATATATTTTATTTGACTATGTTATCAGTTGGTCAGGCTTCCTCCTGACAGTCAGCTATTAGAAATTAAGTTTGGGAGACAAAAGTTATAAGCAGATTTTCAAGTGCATGGGTGTCAGTGACCCTGACCCCTGTACTGCTCACAGGTGAGTTGTGTGGGTCTCTCGGGGGCAGTACCATGATTAGACCCTCAAACACCTTCTCAGTGGTGGCCTTAGCCTTCACTTTCTCCATGGTCTGTGGCAAATGTCGGTGGCTTTAGGGAGAGATTAAGGACAGCCTGACCCCTCACCCAGGCAGGGACAATGGTGAGCTTCTCTTTGGGTGACACCTCACCCTGGAATAGGGTGAGTGCTGGGAGGGGCAGGGGCTGTCACCTGAGGTCCCCTCAGCTTGTCTCTACTGGCCTGGGGCCAGCACCTGGTGACCTGGTACACAGGATACTCGGGGGGGGGGGTGTCCTCACTGCCACACTTGAGGTAGACCCTCTGCTCCATGAGTGGGTGTACTCAGAGCCTGAAACTCACACTCTGAAAAGGGAGCTGGGGTAGGCTGAGATGTGCTGGTGTTCCCGGGAGACAGCCTCCTGCTGGGAGTGGGCCAGGGGCCCTGTGACTTGGCTGCTGTGGTGACTCGGAGTCAAGTCTCTACCTGACAGAGATGGAGCTGCCTTGTTTCAAATACTGCAGCCCCTGCCTTCCTTTTCTTTGTTTTTTTCTAAACATACTAGAACAAGAACAAATGTTTTTGGCATTTGCTGTTTGTACCTAGTACCATCTCCAGACGTCTTAAATGTTTATTTATTTTTATAGCATTATCACCAATTTTACTGCTCCATGGAGCCCTTTCTTGATGCCATTTTGTTGGTATAACTCTCTCTCTCTTTTTTGCAGTTTTGGGCCGGAACCAGGTTTGAACCCGCCCCCTCCAGTATATGGAGCCAGTGCCCTACTCCTTTGAGCCACAGGCGCAGCCGGTATAACTCTTTTTATTAAAAAAAATTATGCGCAAACAGGACAAGTTTGCAAACCAGCCCACCAACAGACACTGGATGACTTAGTACCCACCACTGAGAGTTGTGATTATATCTGAACATGTGCCGTGCATGTGAAGAGATGACCACAGTGCCCACCGCAGGCCATCTGCCCAGGCGTAGCTCACAGAGGTCGAGGGAGGTAAAGACGTGTATTGTGCTTTCAATGACAGCCAAAGCAATGGCAGGGGAGAGTGTCCTTGAGAAGTGTTGGGTGGAGAAATAAGGCCTCTGGATTAAGGGAAGCGCCCCCCTGTCGGGCAGAGCACAGGCAGCCTGTGATACGGCTTCTGCTCTCCTGAAAACTGCATATTAGTTTGGAAGACCAGGGGCTGACTTTCAAAATGCATGCCTGAGTGGTAAGGTCAACGCTGAGTTGTTTTATAAATGAGAAAACGAAGGCTCAGAGATTCACTTTTCTGAGACTGCTGTAGTAGAAGTGATCAATCCAGATTGTAAACCTGCTGATTTGACCCAGTGCTCCTTCCATAAATAACTGTGTTGTGACACCGGCTGTGCTCAGTATTCCTGTCGCATCCCCACCCTGGTAAAGCAGAAGCAGGAGCCGTCACTCACGGTGCCAGGCTGGGAGCACTGCTGTGTGGAGCTGAAATTCCACTGAGCTCTGAGCGGCTGGTCTCAACCCGACCGTGTGACAGAATCACCTGGGTGGTTTTTGAATATCCCGAAGCCCAAACCTCACCCCACATGGCGGTATTTTTTAATGCTCCCCAGGCAGTTCCAATGTGTAGCCTGAATTAAGAAGCACCGGTGTCATGCAAAAGACAAGAGTGATCAGTTAAACTTGTAGGAAGGTATTTTAAATAGACAAGATTGATCACCTACTGTAGGGAGGTGAGAAGGACACGATGTTTTGAAAAGACTATAAATATAGGCGTTTATCAATGCATTTATTGTTGATTGAATCAGTATGACCTGGGCACCTCTTTGGATTTATTTTACAGAGGTCAAAAGCCACTAAATGTTTAGGGGAAGAAATAACAGGGCTAAAGCTGTGTGTCAGAAGATTAAAATGGGGAAGACGCAGGCCGTCTCCTCTGCAAACCCGCCCCTGTCTCTCCCACTTTCTGCAGTGACCGGCAGGCGTCTGTCCCTGATGGAGAGCGGCGTGTTGGTTTATCTCTTCCAGATGGAGGACTTCAGCCACCCTTGAGGTCTGGCAGTCTCCTTTAGCTGAATGATGCTCTCAGGCCTTCACCTTCCGATATTGCCTCAGTTCTTTTCTGGTGTTTCACTGATGTATCTGTAAACTATGAAACAGTGTCTGATACTAAGGAGATGTGGCATGAGTACTCTTCTGGTCAGATAAATGCTATTGACAGAGTGACTTGTAGTCAATGTATTATATACCCGAAATTTGCTAAGAGAGTAGACACATCTCAAGTATTTCTACCATGCTCAGAAAAAGGGTAACTATGCGAGGTGGATATGTTAGTTTGTGAGAATCATTATACTAAGCATAATATACTGACTGCCGTACATATGTATATATATAATTTTTTTTATTTTTCAATCATATCTCAATAAAGCTGATAAAAAAATCAATAGTCAAATAATGCTGTTAATTCCTAGATCCTCCTGTAATCAAATCTTGCTCCATGTAAGATTCCAATGGAAATTTTTGCCTCGGGCAACTTGCTGTCTCCTGAGATACAGTAAGCCTTAAACCAGTGGTTCCCACCCTTCCCAAGGCTGTGACCCTTTAATACAGTTCCTCACCATGAGGTCACGGCCTTAGGAAGGTTGAGAACCACTGCCTTAAACCAAGACTTACTATCTTCCTTATGCTCCTTTTTGGGGGGTAGGGGGTCTGAAACACCCTCAGTTTAATCCATGTATAGTACGCACATAATCTAGGAGACCCTAACCCTATTTAGGACTCTGCTGAGAAGCTGCCCTCCCGTGAGTTCTGGCTCTCCTCCTACTGAGTGATTACCATCATTCTCCCGTTTTGTGACATCAAGGTACATTGTTCATTGCACTGTGAGCTTTGTCATACTACATTTCTGTAACGAGGGTAGTAATGGTTCTCATCTACTGAGCATCGCTGTGACTGGCATGACCTACTGATGTCATTACACACAGGCTATCCAAAGCATTTTTATAATAACCCCAAGCCCCTAACTCTCCCCCTGCTCCTCATTGACAAAGCTCTGGTGTTTTCAGCTACAGGCAACGGCTGCTGAGGGACAACCTGTCTCCCTCCTCTGCAGGCCTGGGCCAGTCTGCCTGTCCTTTGCTGGGCTCCTTGTCCCTTATCCTCTCCAGCTTCTCTCAAAGTCATGACGGACTCTGAATGCTGCACACTAGATCTTACTCACTGGCCTAACTCAGATGTGTGAGACCAGGACCTGGCCCTGGCCCTGCTTGGTGGAGCTCTCAGATTCCAGCCCCATTCCCTCCATCCTCCCCTGGGAGCCGTTCTTAGGCTCAGGCTGTTCAGTTCCTGGGCCTCAGTTCTCAGCCCCTTGTGGTGTAGGTCACTGCAGAATCTGATCAGTGCGTTCACTATGACTTTGCTCTTTAAAACAGCTCTGCCACGGCAGCTCAGAGGGCACCGCAGACCCAGCTGCTGGGCAGGAGGTGATGGGGGCGGCTCAGGCCTCATCGAGCACAGAGGAGGCCAGAGTTGAATTCATGTCTCTTCCCTGGTGCACAGTCCCCTCCCATTGTGTCTCATGGCCCTTCCCCATGGTGCCACATGGCCCCCTCCCCATTGTACCACACGGCCACCTCCACACAGTGCCCCCTCCCCATCCTGTGACACAGCCCCTCCTCATGGCACCACGCGGCCCCCTCCCCATCATGTCACGTGGCCCCCTCCTCACAGCACCATGCGGCCCCCAGGTTTTGATTCTACTTGTCTGGCAGATCTTTGATTTGTTTTTCAAAAAATAGTCTTGGGTCCTGGTGACTTTACTTTTTCATTAGCGCCCTCATCTTTTGAATTCAT
>CAUYQV010163029.1:0-38317 GCA_963574575.1 Galagoides demidoff | reverse complement strand
CTTTTTGTCTATTTCTGTTTTTGCTTTATGAATTTCTGATTTTTTATATTCCCAAATGCTGTAATTAATGCTGTAATGTTGTCTTCAGTTTTTTCTGTTTCATGATGATTTTTTGAGATGGAATTTTCATCATCTAAAGTGTTTGACTCTCATTTTCTGTTTTTTTATAATAACTTCAAATATACTTTTTAATTGTCTTCACTCATTTTTTAGAGATTTGCTGGTATGTGGAATATTTTTGATTCAATGCTGCCCTCTTCTGCCAGTGTAGCAAAGTCCAGTTTCTTAGGTCGATTCTAAGTGTGTGTGTACATGCTCACACATGCATGTGCACGATGTGGAAGAGATGTTCTGTGTCCACAATTTTGTGAGTTTTTGTTTGTTATCTTACAGGATCATAAACATTTCTTTTTATCATCTTCTCCCCTTTTACAAACCAATTGTCAAAAGGCCCATTTCCTCTTTCTCTTCCTGAAGCCATGCCTTTCAAAGATTGACACTGCAAATCATGTATAATTTTAAGAACCTTTCTTGCCATCAGTTATAAGATCTATCAATTGATATTTTTATTAGTTTGTCAGGAAAGGTAGACTTTCTCTTTCTTGTTGGATCCAGGGGTGTCCAACCTGAGACCCATGGGCCACATGCTGATTTTGTGAGGACATTTTTGCTTATGCTTCTGGATACTTCTATATACTTATCTTATGGTTCTTTTGTGAAAATTAAATGAAACAGTATACTCTAAATCAGGCATTAATCAGATGAAAATTCCATCTCAAAAAATCATCATGAAACAGAAAAAACTGAAGACAACATTACAGCATTAATTACAGCATTTGGGAATATAAAAAATCAGAAATTCATAAAGCAAAAACAGAAATAGACAAAAAGCAGACCGAAAAAGGGAGCTGACTGAAAGAAAAGGGAAAAGAAACTAAAAATCATAATTATTTCAGAAATGAAGACTAAAATATAAGATGTTCAGGAGAAAGTGTACTCTGCAAAAATTTAATAAGGGACATTGAATAAAGGCAGGAAATACAAAGAGAATGAAAATGAGATAAAGGGAGAAGAAAAAAAGTTACAGAAAACTTGTTGATACTGGAAGACAGGCAAAGA
Organism: Galagoides demidoff; assembly: GCA_963574575.1. Lineage (NCBI taxonomy): Eukaryota > Metazoa > Chordata > Mammalia > Primates > Galagidae > Galagoides > Galagoides demidoff. The sequence continues at coordinate 37,198 of CAUYQV010163029.1, read as the reverse complement.
AGAAAGAGCATACATATAATTGGAGGCCCTGACCAAAAAAAGTAAAATAATTTCAAGAATGTATAATTTTATTTTTCAAGAAATTAAAGAAAACATGAATTATTATATTGAGAGGAACCATCAGCCTCTTGAGATGATCAACACAGAAACATATCTTGCAGACTATTAGACTTTGAGCTGAAGGCTATGTTGATTAGTCAGATGTAAGCACTCCAATTTGTATAAATAATCAACACATTGAATCCCATAATGGCATATATGTATTCATATTCTATGAACAAATGACTTAATAAAAAAAAAGAAAAGAAAAATCTTTGAGGATTCCAAGTAAAAATTAAAAAAACAAAAGAAAATGCAACAAAATACCTTACAAAGGCCAAACTATTGACTGGTATCAGAATTTTCAAAATAACATATGAAGCAATGTAACAATAAATAAGCATTAAAAAAATCAACAAAAGGAAGTATGAATCAAACATTTTATTTCTAATTAAGGTATTCTTTAAGTAAGTAAGTCTAGGAAAACAATTTTAAACATGTCAGAATTTTTGATTTATGTAAACATTAGTACTCTGATCTATTAGGAATCTAGTAGAGAGACATCTTCATTTGACCAGGACAAGAATTAGGAAAGTTACAATAAAGAAATAATGGAGAGAGAGAGAGAGAGAGAGAAAGAGAGAGAGAGAGACAGAGAGAGAGAGAGGAAGGAGGAGGAAGAGGACGCAGAGGGATAAGGATAGAAAATAAATGTACAAATATCATCTATTGTGAAAAAGTAAAACTAATACAATTTAAAAAGGGATGAAAAGTGAGAGGCTAAAAAGAAAGTAGAATAAAATTCAAATTTTGCATAGACTGGAGGTGAATGCTAAGAGATACTACATATACAATATTAAAAATTGATAAACTGGGTAGCTAAAATATTAAGAAAACTAGAGATCAAGAGCATTAAACTGTATAGGTGGAAAAATAACCACAGATGAAAACTATAAATCTCTCTAAATACCAAAAAATATTTAAAAAAATAAAAAAAAAATCAGGCTGGGGATGGGAGCTCACACCTGTAATCCTAGTATTCTGGGAGGCTGAGGTGGGAAGATCGCTTGAGCTCAGATGTTTAAGCCCAGCCTGAGAAAGAGTGAGACCCCTTCTTTACTTAAAATAGAAAACCTAGCCAGGCATGGTGACATCCATCTATAATCTTAGCTACTTGGGAAGCTGAAGCCAAAGGACCAGTTGCACCCAGGAGTTTGAGGTTGCTGTGAGCTAGGCTGATGCCATGGAACTCTAGCCTGAGCAATAGAGTAAGACTGCCTCAAAAAAATAAATAAAAATAATTAATAAAAGAATATGCATCAGATAAGAAAATTAACATGGGTTATATAATATCATACACATAATTAAAATACTATGATGATAAGGAGACCACACATGTCAGTTTGGATAACATATTCAGTTTTACTCACAAAGTAATATTTGTACACATACACAACACAAAGCATGATATACACTGATAACAGAGGTTATCTAAATCACTCATGTTGACCTTCACAAAATTGATCCTGTATTAGGATCATTATAAACAAAAATCTCTGATCTAAGAAAGATTTAAATATAATCAAGAAATGTTTTTAAGTCTTTTCACTGAAATTAGTAAACAACTTCATATAGAGAGAAAATATGAATTTTAACTATAGGATTTGTAAAAATTAATGATTATAAAAAAACACTGCATACCACAATCTATGAATACATTTAAATCAATGATCGGAGAACCTAGAATATCCATAAATACCCTTACAAATAAAAATGAAAGAACACAAGTAAGGAAATTAACTTTCCAGCTCAACAAAAATCTAAACAAGATACAAGAAAGTACACTGAAAGAAAGCACAGAAATAAAATAACAAAGATTAAAATAAAGAAAGCATGGAGACACAGCACTCTGTGGTACAGATACACAAGGAAGGCTGATAGTTGAGAGTGCAACAGCACCATTGAGAAGCCTTTTCTCACATCAGAGGCCCCAATCTAAACACAAGGTAATGCTAAGGAATGCAGAGTACATTCTGGGTGACTGTAGAAACAATAAAACCCAATCCCAGCTCACAACCTATCTAGATTGAATAATGATCCACACTAATGATACAACAGAAGATGTGGGCCTATTTGAAGGCATAAATACTATTCACCCCAGATGTTACTGGTTTACAGAGAATGTCTGGCATTTAGTCTAAAATGACAAGATACTGAAAAGCAAGAAATACTATCCACTGTCAAGAGACAAAGCCATTGGCAGAACGAGAGTCAGAGATGATCCAGATGTTGAAATCATCAGACAGGGCATTAAAAATGACTATGATTAATATGTTGAAAGCTCCAGTGGAAACAGTGGGCAACATCCATAAACAATGAACAAATGGTGAATTTTTTGAAAAATGAAACTATAGAAAAGATCCGTATGGAAATACTAGAAATAAAACTACCTGGTAAAAATTGATGGGTTCATCCATCAGTGGAATCAACACAGCTGAGGGAAAAATTGAGTGAATTGGAAGATAGACCAAATGTAACTACCCAACTAAAGTACAGGGAGAAAAGTAAGTGGCAGCAGGTTGGGGAGGGGGATGCCTAGAACAGAACATCAACATCCTAGAGCTCTGAGACTTAATTGATATTTTAAAATTCTGTTTTTGAAAAGAAACAAAATATATCATACGTGAAGCTAGTCACCCCGAGCAAGAAAAAAAGAATGAAAACTTGCTAAGAAGGCACAGAAGCCAACATGAAGGGCTCCCATTTGACCAGGTCTGGAAATCTTTGAGAAACAAAATTAATAAAAATAACAATCAATTATAGGCCATAGATTAGAACAAGAAACCATGGCTCTATACTGATATAATCAACTAAATGAATGGATGAGTGAATAAATGAGACAGCTTTTTCTTACAGCATAATTCAACGAATGCATATAGAAGGAATAGTAGAAATATAAAATCACCACTTAATAAACATCACAGTAACACTTACTTTAGGCAACAATCGTCAGAGGATGATAAAATTAATAGTTGGAAGTATGATGAGAAATAATGTATTTACATGGTTTCAAAACATCTCTGCATATAATATTTCTTATTCAAAACTGGAAAACAACTACAATGAAGACAATGTAGCATATATCACCTTAATTAAGCAATGTCAATATCATCAATAATGGCATACATCAGCATACATTGAGAGGGACACAACATCAGTTTTTGCAGCATTTTCCCCAAAATGTAAATCGGAGTTCAATAATATAGAACTATGAGACCAACTTAAATTGAGGGTCAGTCTACAGAATAAATGTCTGATGCTCTTCTAAAGTGCTACAGCTGTGAAAAACAAAGGCAGACTGAGGAACTGCCCCAGACTGAGGGAGATACTGACTAAATGCACAATAACTAATGCAGAATCATGTCATCTCATAGGAATCCTGGACCAGAAATGGAGCACTGGTAGAACAATTGTGAAATTTGAATAAGGTCTAGAGATTCGATCAGGCGTCCTCAAACTATGGCCCGCAGGCCATATGCTGCCAGCCTAGGACATTTATCCAGCCCGCTGGGTGTTTTTGCCGCCACTGCCTATCCTGCTTAGCACCGACTCGTCCCGCAGCCCACAGTCCGGCCCTCCAACGGTCTGAGGGACAGTAAACTAATTGGCCCCCTGTTTAAAAAGTTTCAGGACCCCTGGAGATAGTAGTTGCCTGTCAATTGTACTGGATCAGTCCAGGTAAGAATTGCCTGTTGGGGACTCTGAGTGAAGGATATAGAAAAATCGTTGTTCACTTTTTGGTTTTGCACCTTTTGTGTAAGCCTGAAATTGTTATTATTATCATTATTTTTGAGACAGAGTTTCACTCTGTCACCCTGGGTAGAGTGCTGTGGCATCATAGCTCACAGCAACATCAAACTCTTGGGCTCAAGTGATTCTCTTGCCTCAGTTTTTCATTTTTAGTAGAGACAGGGTCTTGCTCTTGCTCAGGCTGGTATCCAGCTCATGAATTTAAGCAATCCACCTGCCTCAGCCTCCCAGCATGCTAGGATTATAGATGCGAGCCACCACACCCAATCAACCTGAAATTATTTTTAAAATACATTTTTAAAATTTTTTACATGTTGCTTAACTACAGGGATACTTTCTGAAAAATGTGTCTTTAGGTGATTTCATTCTTGTGTAAACATCACAGAATGTACTTTCACAAACCTAGAAAGTATAGCCTACTACACACCTGGGTTATATGTATGGACTATTATTCCTAGGCCAGAAACCAAAATGGCATGGCACTGTACTCAATACTAAGCAATGGCAACACAGTGGTGAGTATTTATATATCTAAACAGAAAAGGTATAGTAAAAATACAATATAACAGCTCCATTGTAATCTTATGATATCACGACCTTATCTGTGGTCAGTTGTTGATGGAAATGTTCTTATGCGAAGCATGACTGTAGTGAGTTGTTAAAGTTGTAAAGTTAAGAAAAAGTTATATAAAACTACAGCCTGCTGCTATGTTCAGGCTTCTTGTCAATGTGCTTTTTTTTTTTTTTTTTTTCTGAGACAGAGTTTCAATTTGTTGCCCTGGGTAGAGTGCTATGGCAACATAGTTCACAGCACCTCAAACTCTTTGGCTCAAGTGATCATTCTGCCTCAGCCTCCTGAGTAGCTGGGACTACAAGTGTCCACTATGATGCCCAGCTAGTTTATTATTATTATTTTTATTTTTAGTAGAGATGGGGTCTCGCTCTTGCCCAGGGTGGTCTCAAATTCCCACACTCAGGCAATCCATTCACCTCAGCCTCCCATAGTGCTAGGAGTACAGGTGTGAGCCACATGCCCAGTTATCAATGTGCTTTCTAATGTACAAACCTAACTCATGATCATCACTCTCTCATGGTTCAAAATCTTCTAAGTCCTTGGCTCTCTTTATATGGTCCCTGCTCTCTGCCCATTTTAAGAGACTCAGCTTTTGCTGCTCCCCAAACCCTACCCTATAATACCACCTTCCTGAATTCTGTGAATGTCACCAGCTTCTCTTAAGCTCATGGGTCTCAGGGACCCCTTTTTTATTAGCCCATAACAGTAGTATCGGGCCAAGTGCCTTGGATGTGCAGAGTAAATTGTTTTTTAACATCTCTGTCCCCTATAGCAATGGTCCCCAACTTTTTTAGCAAAAGGGAATGGTTTCACAGAAGACAATTTTCCCTCTGGGATGGGGGTTGCAGAGGTCAGGCAACAAAGCCACTCACCTCTTGCTGTGGGACCTGGTTCTAACTTTCATGGAAGACAATTTTTCCACCAATGAGAGATGTCAGAGGATGGGGAAGAGGCAGAGCTCTAATAGGATGAAATGATTTTCAGTCGAAATCACATAATAATTAATAATAATTATTTTCCTAATTTTTTCACTAGTTAGAAGATAGAAAATCTATAATTTTAAAAGTAGAATAAAGCTATTCTCTGGAAAGTATTATTCAAATATGCAGAATATGTCATCCATGAATTAAAATCTGTCCTTAACATGTAACAAAATTGGCTCGGCGCCTGTGGCTCAATCGGCTAAGGCGCCAGCCACGTACACCTAAGATGGCCGGTTCGAATCTCCAGCCCGGGCCCGCCAAACAACAATGATGGCTGCAACCAAAAAATGGCTGGGCGTTGTGGTGGGCGCCTGTGGTCCCAGCTACTTGGGAGGCAGAGGCAGGAGACTGGCTTGAGCCCAGGAGTTGGAGGTTGCTATGAGCTGTGATGCCATGGCACTCTACCCAGGGGGATCGCTTGAGGCTCTGTCTCGGGGGGTGGGGGGGGGAAGCTGAAACAAAAAGCTGGGCCACATGCTTCTGCCTGTAGCTTGTAATTATCACTCAAAGGACTGTACATTTGTTGGAATGAATCACATGATCCTTCCTGATCAGGGTCCCTCTATTCACCATATCCCCCATCATTGAACTCTGCACAGCTCCCCAAACTTGCTGGCTTCTTCCCACATCCTACTAACCCACACCTACTTTTTAAGGTATTTCAATAATTCAGGTTACCCTTGGAATCTTACCCCACCCCCTTGCCTGGGATGCCTTTCCTGTCTTTCTTTGTGCAGACTCCTATTTAACCTTTGAAACCCAATTTAAATGACGCCACTTCATATTCATGGACACAGTTGTAACTCAGGCCTCTGTATCACAGATACTCATTGATGAGGTCTGACAATTGAGTTCGTGAACTTGTCACTGTGTGCTTACATTGGCAGCACTGTATAAACAACTTGGTAAGGTTTCACAACCTTGCATACCAGTGTCTCAGAGTTGTGTTTGTGTCACTGGATGGTGGTGTGTTGCTGAGTGTGTTCATTATTGCTGTTACATGTCTTTGTGTACAGTCACAAACATGATGGAGGTTGAATTAGAGCAATGAAAAAACATTAACGAATTTCTTGAAAAACTTGGCAAGAGTGAACATGAAGTCAGGGACATGTTAGTCCAAGTTTATGGGGATAATACCATGAAGGAAACAGTAGTGTACAAATAGATTAAACATTTTAGTTTTTTGAGACATCGTTTCACTCTGTTACCCTGAGTTGAGTGCTGTGGCATCATTATATCTCATAGCAACTTCAAACTCTTGGGCTTGAGCAGTCCTCTTGCCTCAGCCTCCTGAGTAGCTGGGACTACAGCTGCCACTATGCCTGGCTAATGTTCTTTTTCTATTTTTGTAGCCACAGGGTCTCACTCTTACTCAGGCTGGTCTCAAGCTCCTGAACTCAAACAATCCACCTGTCTCAGCCTCCCACAGTGCTAGAATTACTGGTGTGAGCCACTATGCCTGGCTGATTAAACCTTTTTTTGAGGGGAGAGAAAGCATCACTGATGAAGAGAAGTTAAGGTGGCCAGGAACAAGCAGAACTGATGAAAACCTTGCAAAAATTCATTGAGTTGTGCATCACAACTGTCAGCTCTGAGTGGCTTAGCAGACCAGGTAAACATTGATGGAGAAACAGGAAAGTCTTAACTGAAAATATTGGCCAACAACTCATGGCTCTTGCGTCACAGCCTGTGCCACCTCACACGGCACTGTCTATGAGGGAGTTTTTAGCCAGTAAACAAGTAACTGTATTGGGACCCCCTCCCTACTCACCTGATCTGGCCCTCAGTGACTTTTTTTCTTTACCCAAAGTTAGAGGAAATATTGAAAGGAAGGGATATTGATGACATTCAGGACATTGAGGATAATACAACATCAGTTTTGATGGCCATTCCAAAAAGAGTCCCAAAACTGCTTTGAAGGTGGACTAGGAGCTGGCATTGGTGCATAGCTTCCTAGGAGGAGTTCTTTGAAGGTCACTGTAGTTATATTTAGCAATGAGGTATGTGTATCACTTTTTCTAGGATGAATTTGTGAACTTAATTGCCAGATCTTGTACTTATTCATCCATCTATTCATCCACAAACATTTACTGGACCCCATCCTCGGAAGCTCAGACTCCGGGTCACAGAGTTGAAGTAATTTTTTCCTTCTTGGATTCCTCTGCATCTTTGTTTCGTCCTTTGCACTGAAAGCCTCATTTGGCTTTTATACCCCCAATACCTTGCTTTAATACATGTTGGTTGAATAAATGAAGATAAATATGAGACACACAAGCCCAGACTATCTAGGAAGAATCCAAACCAGACCCAATGCAGTCTGGCAAGATCAGGGAGGGCTTCCTGAGAGAGGTGGTGTCTGGGATGAGATGTGTTTTCTGTGAGCTTCTTAAAGGGCAAGGATTTTGCCTTTTGCATGTATATTTTTTTCTGGGTCAGCATATAACATAATGCCTGACACATATTAGTTAGGGCAAGACATTTTCCCCAACTTTTAAAATTGTGGCAAAATCCATGTAACACAAATTTGCTTAAGTGTGCCACTGAGTGGTATTAAGTACATTCATAATGTGCAACCATCACCACCATCCCTCTTCAGAACTCTTTCATCTTGCAAAACAAGAAATACTTTTGAACGTACGATCAAATATCTTTATCCTTGCTTCCCAGGCCTGTATGCATAGCTTTCAAGGCAGTTCAATAATTCAGGGGAGCCACAGGATCTTTTTGTCTAAAGTGAAGCCTTGCCACACTGTACACAACAGGACAGGACTTAGAAATCTCACCAGGCGTGATCGGATTCCGCCTGGAATCACGTGATCCTTTGCCTTCAAGCTTTATCATAAGGATGCTCCCTCACCCCCGGGCCTGGGAGGGCTTCGTCTTATCAACTCCGCCAACTGAGTTGGAATTCTGAATTGGTGCCTGACATCTGAGCCCACAGGTTCTAACTGGAATCTGGAGGTTGACTACTTGCCTGCTTACCCCTTCTCCTGCTTCCACCCTCCCTTGTGTTCAGTGAGTAGGCATCTGTCTCCCTCGCCAAATTACAAGCTCCTCTGAGGCCAGAGACTGCACCTTCGGCGTGTTTGTATTCCCCGCAGTGCCTGCCACATGGCAGGCGGGCATCAATAAAGGGTTGTTAAATAAATAAATAAAGAACCCACACTGAATGATTTATCCTAATTAACTCCTTGGAAGTAGTTCCCTTAGGACGGATTAGATATGTGGTTTCTCCTACCTTCTAAAAGGCTCACCCTCTATCTGCACCACACCAGGGTCGTTCTGGTTTCCATGCCGTTGGTCTGTTCCATGCACTGCCTGTTCAGGTCTCTCCATCTAACACTGCAAGGGCTTGGCTGATCCTGCACCCTAGAGCCCTCCTTGTCTCCCAGCTTGATTTTCGGGCATGCAGGTTTGGTCTTGTTGACTCCTGGAAGTAATCTTGTCATGTGACTGAGATGTGCTAGTGTGATGGTAGTAGGGTTGGGGACTCAGAACAACCTGAGGGTGCTCTATGCATGGGAACCCATGTGGTGCATGGGTTGGCTAGCCTTGGCCAGGAGGGGCCACCTTTGATTTACCTATAATGACCTCAAATGTTCTGGTGTGCTTCATCTTCTTCCACCCAAATCTCAGCTGTTACTATTTCAGTGGAAGGACAGATTGGCCCAAAGTTTCAATGTTTGTGAGTGGAATCAGAAAAGGGCAGAGAGAGATGATTTACCCTGATGCTTAGATCTCAGCTGGCTTAGATCATCCATCAGGATTTTTTCTCCTGGGAAGTTTCCTTTGAGCTGTCTCATTAAATCTCATGAAAGAAGAGAGAACATTCATAAAATGGTCACACTTGTGTTTGCTTGACCTCTTTGGGGCTCCCTTCAGTGGGACCATGATCCATTGAGCTGGCCCTAAACTTGAGCACTACAGAAATGTACCTCTCCACCAGGAGTTAGGGAACAAGGTAGCTGGGGATATGCAGATTCTTGGTCTTTCCCTAGAACCCAGCACCCCCTTCCCACTATCTCCTGGCTCTGGGTCCAATTCAGTCCTGGGGAAAAAGAAGTTGAAAGGGCCCTTTTTGATTATTTAGGACCTCAAGGACTCAGTCCAATCTTGACTAGAAGCCCCCTGCTTTGACCCCCCCTGCTTAATCCTGAAATGAAGCCCTGACTTTGTACCCTTGACATCTGGGTGCATGTTCCTCTCTCCCCATCTTATTCTCTGGCCTTGTTCCCAAGCCCTACTAATTTGGGACCTTACTTGGCTCAGACCATTCTCATGAGTTTGAGATATTCTGTCTCTGAGTCCGGGGCCCTGGAAGCTTATGCTTCCTGGTTCTCTGCCAAGTTCTTTGCATTTGCTGGTTCACTCGCCTGTAGAAACACTCATTGTGTCCTAAACCTTCTGTGGTTGAAGCTGCTGCGACAACCATTCATTTGTTGACCAGTTGTTAGCCCTTCTCCAGGTCCCAGGCAGCAGGGATGTGGATTGACTTACTACGATTGACTCTAGCTGGGCTCAGCTCCCAGTGCTCACCTCACCCCAGCTTGTGTGCTGCCTTCAGGCCCCAGGCTTTCCCGCTCCCACTAACTAAACTCCTGCTCCTGAGTTCCAAGCTCCTCTTTGGATTGATCTTGCATGAAAACTAACTAGGCTTAATCACTACTGCTTCACTTCTAATGGTCGCTGCATTGTTCCGTGTTATCCAGATAGCAGCTTAAAATAATGAAAAGCTTGGCTTTTTCAGTATTATTGATTTACTATCAGTCATTAGGCCCAAAGAGAAAATATTTGAAAGCGGACTCAGACTAAATCATAATAGGAGAGCATAGTAACAGCCTCATGTTAAATGGAATAAAATATGGTTGCCTGCTGTTATTTCTAAATTTATGTCGAAGTAAGCTAATTGATTGAGCCTTTAGATGACCTGGTTGTATTTGCTCCTGACACAGCAGTTTTGGAAACAAATAAGTTTTCTTTGCTGAGGACTGACTTGACAAGTAAAAATAAATAAGGCGTTTGAAGCAATGACTTTATTCATTGTGCATTCATTCATTAACTATTTCATTCACGCACGCATGAATTTATGCTCTGTTCACTCTACCAAATACCCCTTGAACACGCAGCACATCCTAGACCCTGGGTTAGGTGTTAGAAACTAAGAGGTAAATAAACAGGGGTCTCAAGCTCAAGGAGCAGCTGTTCTAGAAGAAGAGACAGATTATTACAATGCAGCAACCCCCATGATAGCCCCTAGTGGTCTTGCCTCCTGGTGTTCGTGCCCTGGTGTGTGGTCTGGACCTACGGGATCATTTTTAACAAATAAAATATAGCCAAAGTGATGAGATGTTTTTCCAGAGATTGGGTTACAAAAAGACTGGCTTCTGCCTGCAGCTGCCTTCTCACTTTCTGGCTCATTTGCTCGGAGGCCCTCCTGCCACATGCTGTGAACTCTTTTATGGAGAGGCCCACATAGTAAGAGACTGATATCTCCAGCCAACAGCCACACAAAGGAGCGTGGAGGTAGATCTTCCAAGGCCTCCAGATAGCCGTGTAAGTGAACTTGGACGTGGGTCCTACCTTCCTTGATTGCAGCATCTTGGAGGACTCAGAGCCAGATGCCTCAAGCCAAGCCATACCTGGATTCCTGATGCACAGAAGCTGTGAGATAATAAATGTCTTTTTAAGCTACTGAGGTTTGGGGTAATTTGTTACGCAGCTATAGACAACTCATTCAACATGGTGCTTTGCCGGAGAGATGAACTATGCACTGTACAGAGGCAGGAGTGATCAAAACTGCACGAAGAAATTGGGCAAGGTGTTCCCAAGGAGGTGTTGCTTCTCCAGCTAGAGAAGATGGCTACAGATAATTGCTGGCAATTCATCCACTCTTCCCCTTTTCTCTGATCACTTTTGCACAATTTCTCAGCTCCATCCCCTAGGGTCCTTCACACCTTGCAAAGAATCTTTGCCATGCCATTTCATAGATCTGGGGCTAAGGCACTCTTGTCAGTGGATTCAAAGAGATGTTGGTGGTCCCCCTCCTCCCCACCTCTCTTTAAGCCACAGTGAACTTGGCTCTGTCCTGGCTATTCATCTGGATCACTGGATCCTAGTTTAGTTGCTTTTTCCCCAAAGGGGCATCCCATCTTGCATTTGCAAAGTCTCTGCTCAGCACAGCTTGGCATATTTCCCTGTGCCCTCCTCAATTAAAAATGACACAAAAGTAAAGGAGACACATAGCTCTTTGAAAAAGCTTCCAGATCCAAACTTTTTAATGAAGACAGAATATAAAGAGCCTGTCTTATCTCTCCGATGTGACTCCCATGTGCTGTAATCAAGCAGAATTAATTAAAAGCAATCAAGTGGCGAGTTGGCATGGGGGCCTACAGCACCAGTCTTTCATCTTAGCCACAAGAGCACTGTCCCTGAGGGGGTGGGGCTGCAGGCAGGAGGGTGTGGTGGGCCCAGCACTTGAGGGAAAGCTAGCTCACCCAACAAGCTTGTAGTGCTGGGCACAGCCAGGCTGCTGGAGGGAGTTCAGTCTGACTCAGAGAAGCACTCACACATTGCTGGGGGCCAATCGTCCAGACCAGAGTTTCTCCACCATTCAGCCTCGATCATTTTTGTACTGGATACTTCTCTTTAGTGGAGGCTGTCCTGTGTATTATGGGATATTAGTAGCATCCTGCTATCTTCCCACTAGATAGATGCCCACAGGAATCCCTTCCCAGTTGTGACATTTGAAAATTTCCCCTAGTTGGAGAACCACTGGTCCAAACTAGTTTCCTTCAATAAATGTGTTTTGTGTCCTTCCTTCAATAAAGCTGCACCTAGACTAGGACACCTTTCAGTCACTGTAGCCCCTGAGACACTGAGGCAACTTACTGATACTGAAGACTCTTTCTGGCTTGCAGCAACTTGGAAAATGTCATCATCCCAGGGGGACTGAGGAACCAGTCACATGGAGGTGGGCAACATGAAGCCTGGTGTCTAAAGGAAAGTGATTCTTCCCAAGACTTGTACAGGATGCAGGAAACTCCTCCCCTGGGCAATGTTTTACACCCACTTCCCAGCCGTGCACAATCTCGCCTAATGCCAGCCACCTCCAACACTGTGACATTTTCCCAGTACAGAGTGGGGAATGCAGGCTGGGAGTGTAGGATGTTAGGGGACTTTCATCCCCAATTTGGTGGTGTTTGTTCTCCCTGGTCCCCTGCTGTCTCTCTGCTTACAGATACCTTATAGGATCTTGGGATCTTTGGCACCTGTTTTACCCAAAGAGTATGAGCTTTACTTGACTTTTCACATCAAGAGTGTGACCAGAGCAGCCTGTCTTGGTCCAGCAGTGGTAGATTAGGCCAAGGATACCCTAACAACTGGGAGGGAAGAGGAAGCATGCTAAGAAACCAAGGGAGTACCAGCTTTTACCCAGTGGCCCCGTTTATTAGATAAAGAAGGACGGAGAGTTGAAAGATGGCTTAATACAGGGTGGCAGGGGCTGAAGCATTGCTGGGTCCGAAAGGACAAAGGGGAGGAGTTTCTGCCCAAGCTTGTTTGTGCTGCTTAAGCAGAGAGTCTATTAGAGCTGCCCTGGCCTCATGATTATCTATCTTTCTCGGCCTCCCCTTTGGACAGAATGCCTGCAGGATGGGAGGAGGCGTGGGGCTAGGCTTCCTGGATATACACAGAAGGAGTAGGTGACCTTTGAAGGTGGCGAGGAAACTGAGTGATTTTGGAACACCCATTATGTGCTGGGCACAGTGCTCATATTTCATTTACCCCCAACAGCCCTGGGAGAGAACTACTGTTATCCTCTTTCACAGTGAAGGATACTGAAGCAGCTGAGAAGAGGCAGAGCCAGGCTCTAACCCAGTCTGCTGACTCCCAAGTTTATGGTCTTGCCCCTCTGTCTCCTAAGATGGGCTTATGAATGTGGTCTCAGAGCTTTTAGGACTGGGGCTGCTCATGGGCAGGTGGTGGTGGTCTGGGATCCCAATCCCAAGGAAATGGGGAAAGGCTGCTCAGGCCTCGGGTTCTGGTCCACTTCTGGGCCCTTCCAGGCTTCTAGCGGGAGGGTGTCAGGGCTTCAGCACGAAACTGGGGTACATTTTAAAGAGCAAATTAGGTAGTACCCTTGCCCTTCCTATCACCTCCCTGGGCCACTCTGCCGTATCTCATATGCTACTTATTATTTCCAGAAAGATCTTCTGCCCAAGAATTACTACTCCCAACTTACCCTTTTCTGCTCAGGTCCCCTGAGATGTCACAACGAGGGGCTTGTGGGGCACGTAAGAGCCACTGGCTGCTGCTGAAATGCAGAGGGCAAGGTTATAGGGGGCTAGACAAGGAGCCTGGGGTTTGATCCCAAAGGGCCCATAAGCCCCATGAAGCATCTTGAATTCATCCCCAGGATGTCCAGAAACTCCTGCAGGTTTTAAGGAGCAGAAGGAATCCGTGCATGTGTATTTTAGAACATTCAACGCTGGGCACTAGGTGGGAGATGGGTCCCCATACATCTCCCTCCCGCAATGCCCTTCACTTCTGACTCCAGTGACCCCTGACTGGGTGGGTCGAACCTGCTTGGTCAAGGAGCCCATTTGGAGAAGAGTTAGCCCTTGAAGGAGCCAGCCTGAGAAATCAGGCTGGCAGTGGTGACTGCTGAAGCTCCTCAGGCATTTGAAGTTTTATTTGTCACGGGGTCTTTATAGCGGTGGCCTATTTTCATGAAAGTCCTTATAGAAATTGTTTTTGAAAATTAAGGCAATTAAGTCAAACTTCCTCCTCAGTATCTTAGAGAGACTGGAGGTCAGAGACTCCCAAACCAGCACTGGCTAATGGCTCTGGGATCCGCGGGCCCCTGCGGGCCCCAGCAAGGCAGTGGGTGACTCTCGTTCTGCTTGTGTTGACAAATGGAAACAGAAGCAGCTTGTGGGTCTGGGGCAGGAGCCAGAACTGAGTCAATACTTTAGTCTGCACTGAGTGTGAAAACAGAATTACAGGGCTGAATGGGGCTGCTCACCGTCTCCCACTCCCCCACATACTAGGCCGTGTCCTTCTGCCTATGGTTCCTTTATTCTCCAGGCCACCTCCTAAGTTCAGTTCCTTGTCATCTGTCACCTGGGTCACCCTGAAGCCTGCCAGCTGATCTTCTGTCTTTTCTTTCTGTCTAGCCCATCCTGTACATCAGGTAATGGTGCTTCTAACTCCCTCCTGTCGCCTCTGGTCCCACGCTGAAGTCTAGCCTGACAAGAGGTCTTGTCCTTTGGTCCCTTTCTGGTCTTCTGCTCTCTGCTTCTCTGTATCCACCAGCACAGACACCCTGCCACATCCTGTCCAAGGCTTGCTTATTCCCATCTTCATCTTTGTCAGGTATCTCTGCTCAGGACACCCTCCTGTTTCATCTCTATCCAAGCTTTGCGAGACTTTGTAGCGTGTTCATTAAGTGTGTAGCTCTGGAATCAGACTCTTTGGGTTCACATTCTGTTTCTGTCATTTATATGAAATGAAATATATGAAGCTCTTGGCTCCAAGCCTGACAGAAAATAAGCGTTCAATAATGTATGCTGTGACAGTATTATTACTCCTTTGCATCACTTCCTTTGAGTCTCAGAGTTCAGTTCTTTCCCGATTGCATTCCTGAGTGACACATTAGCCTGGTCCTCCCCGACCCTGCTCACTCATAGGCAATAAAACCTTTCCTGGTGAGTCTAATCAGGGCAGGAGGCCTTCCAGAGTGCCTGACCCCAGGGGTGGGTCTGTGATGACTAGCAGATCCTCTAGTCTGCCACTCTTTGGCCCAGTATTCAGCATGTTTTGGTGAGTTTCTGGTGAACTGTCCCAAACCAAAGTTTTTCCCTTCCAGTTCATCGTGCAGCATCTGCCTGCCCACCGTCTACCCATCCATTTATCCACTCAGTGGTATTTTGAACCCTTCTCATGTGCTAGGCACTGTGGTAGGTATTGGTTCTAGCGTGGGGGACAAGGCAGACTCTGCCCTGCCTTCCTGAAGTCATTGCCTTGTAGGAAGACAGACATTTAGATACACAAGTGTGATATCAGGGGCAAGGATGCTGGTGAGGGGAGTGTAGGGTGCTGAGGTAACCCAAACGCCCAAAGGAGAAGCTCTGTAACCCTGCCTCGAAGGGACAGAAATCACTTCCAAAGGAAGCGGGGTCTGAGCTGAGACCCAGAGCATGAGCAAAATGTGGTCAGAGGAAAGAAGATGAGTGGTAAAGAGTGCTTCCATTGAGGGGCCATCTGTGGAAAGATATAGAGGGGCCACTGGAAAGCTTGGGTTGTGTGCTTGTGCAAGCATTTACCTGCTCTTGTGCGAGTGTTTGTGTCAGTGTGAGTGTGTGTGAGTGTGCATGGGGGCTGGATGTGTGAGATTGGGCAGGGGCCATGTCAGGATGTTCAGGGGTTTGGGCTTGCACATCACAGGCGTGGAATGAAAGAAAAGTGAGTGGGAGTGTGTCCGCGGGGGATGGCAAGATCGGACTTATAATGTAGAAACATTACCCTGGCTGCAGTACGGAGAATCAAGGGAGGTTGGTTTATTAGTCTCCATAAAAGAGTCTGCCTCAGCTATTTACTTGAGCAATCTGAATCTTACCCGGCTTGAGCCCAGCTGTGGCCCTGCTGCCCTGCGTGTGAGACTCCCTGTCGGCTGCTGGACTCTGTCCCTTAGGTTCAGCTTTTGACTTAGGTCCTGCTCAGAATGGACAACTGACTTGGAACCAGGATCTTGTCACTCCAGGCATCATTTTTGCCTGCAGAAGACACCTGTCCCCAGAATTGGGTCTCTTACACACTGCTTTGGGCCAAGTTTGAGTTGCCTGTACATCTTTGGGCAATACAGTTTGGAACTCTATTGGGTAGCAGCAACTTTACCCAGCCATTCATCCATCTTAAACATTTACCACAGGGATGTGCCAGGTCCTGGGTGCCCAGCGGTAAGCAAAGCCAACATAGTTCTGGTGCTCATGGCAATTTCCTGGGATAGATCTTAAATAAACAGAAATTGTTTGGACTGTGATTATAGGAAAGAATAAGATTCCATGAGGGTGACCAAGTTTGATGGTGTGGTAGGTGTGTCCACTTTGCTCCTCCAGGACTGGCCTCTGGCCTGGCAGGCTGAGCTGGATGACCCACACCAGTGGGTTCTCTTGTCCTCTGGTTTCTATCAGGGTTCAGCCAAAGGCAGTCACTGTAGGAGATGAGAGAATGAGAGGAGAGGGAGGGGAGGGTTTTTGTTCTCCCAGCTTTCTCCGTGCTGGTCACCCTGGGCTGGCTGTGTTCAGTGTCGGCTCCTTCATCCTTCTGGCCTGAGAGTGGTCCTGCCCTATCGCTAGCCGTCTCCCTTTGTCTTGCTTCATGCCTTCATGCATAGTCCTTTTTATCAAGTCTCCTTGGATTATCCTAATATGAGTGCGCCATTGTTTCCTGCCAGGCCCCCGATGGATACAGATGGCGACAGAAAGCCTCTCTGAGGAAGTGACATTTAAGCTAGACTTTCAGGATGAGCGGGAGCCAGCCATGTGAAGAACGGGGGAGGAGAGACACTCCAGGCGGGAGGAAGTTGCCTGTGACAACTCCGAGGTGGAAAGAGCTCTCTGTCATGTGTTCAAGGAACAGAGAGAAGGGCACCGTGTCTAGAGTGCAGCCATTGAGAGAGACGGTATGAGATGAGACTTTCTGCGTGTCATCTGGACCACCCAGCACCCAGCAGCTGCCTTCCTGGTCATCGCTCTCCTCATGGTGGCCCTTATGGGAGACAAAAATATTGATAGTTAATGCTTACAAAGCACTTGGTATGTTTCACATATTATTCTAAGCGTGTTGTATGCACTGATTGATTCATTGAATCTTTCAACAACCTCATGAGAGAGTTATTATTAGCGTTCACATTTTACAGATAAAGAAACTGAGGTTCAGAGAGATTGAATAATTTATCCAAATTCTGTAGCTCTGAAATGGCACAGCTGGGCTTTGAAATCAGGCTGTCTGGAGCCAGGATGTTTACTCTTAACCTCTTGCTGTAATGCTATTAAACATACAATTCCAAGTCCTCAGCCCCCACTGGTCCATTCCCTTGTACACCTCAAAAATGTAGCGATTTCCTATAACTATCATTCATTTCTAGTGGTTTTCTATATATGACACTTGGTTAATAAATTATGCATATTTATTCTGCCTCCTCAAAAGTATTATAGACTCCTTAAAGACCGAGACAGAGCTTTTTAATTCTCACTACCCATAGAATCTTGTAAAGTGATGAGCACACAAAAAATTACTCCATAAGTGCTTTTTGGATTCTTGATTTAAATTAGATAGTGGGTGTAAAGTAATAGTGCCTGGGAAATAGAAGGTGTTTAACAGATGGAACCTGTCACTGGTGTTTATCAGGAAGGGAACGAGAAGGGAGGAAGTTAGTTTCCCAAGCAATTGTTATCCTTAGATCAAACCTGAGCTCCTTGGATTATCCCATTAGGTCATCTCCTTGGTGTCTGCTGTCCAGGGTCTTGTCTTATTTCAGGGCATTAAAGAAAAAATTAGGGGAGAACAGGATTGTTCTCCTAGATGTTAATTTAATGTCCCCATCTTCTCTCAATAACGCAACATCTCTCCGTCAGTTTTGGGATCCCATTTGTATTTTCAGCCGCATCTCCTCTTGGGATGATGAGTCCTGCAAATCTGCTCCCTGCTGTGTGAAGGAGCACTTCCTTTTATTGATCCTGAATTTACCTCGTGCAAGTTTCAAGTTTCAAGATTTTTCCCTCCTCCTGGCTCCTTTCTCTTCCTGGGAGCAGGTGAGCGATTCTCCATGCCCACCTTGACCCATTCTTCATCCCAAGAGACCAGGTGGTTTCTCTGTTCTCACTTTCTTTCAAAGCTTTCCTTCCTGAAAGTGAAGACAATAGAATGGACTTCTAAAAAGTACATGCCTGAGATGAAGGCAGCCCAGGCCGGAAAGGGGCAGAAAACATCAGCAGTGTTGAAATCATCTGCTGGCCCACACTTAGGCCCTTCGCTGAAGCAGAGAAGCCCCTCCTCAGATCTCTGGATCTCTGGCTCCCAGGCACCAAGAACACCAAGTTTGTTCTCCAAATAATTGCCTTGCTCTCCACCTGCTTTCCTGGACATCCCTTGACCAGGTGCTTGTGAGGGATCTTTACGTTTCCTTGTACAGCAAAAGTTTACCTGCCATCTTGTCTCCTAAGTGAGACATTTTGACAGAGGTGACATTTTATGTTGACTGTTTTGATGCCACTGGGTCAAAGTGGTTACATCAAAAAGTAAAGAAAAATTTTTTTCCACGACCAGGTCATGTGTATTTTAGACATCTTTGTGCCTCCCTGCCCATGTCTCCCTTCCTTTTGGAGCTGTGCTCTGTTCCTGCGTCTCACTCCACCTGCCTTCATCTTCAGAACTTGGCCCCTGGGCCAATTGTCCACCCTTATAAAATCAGCCAAGAGTTGTAGGGTGAGGCTGCACCCTCCAAAGGGTGTGGACAGGGTGGGCAATGAAATAAGACTCATAGAGTAGGAGTGTAAGTCTCAAGTATCACTTGGTTAAAAGAAGAGCAGAAAGGCTAATTGTTTTGTTTGGTCCCATGAGAACGTCATTGGCATCTGAATGAGTGTGTCCAGGTAGCCACATCAAAATTCATTCACCGTGGATCCATTCACCACGGCTGCACAGGAAAATCTGTTTACAAAAACAAAGAAAGCAGAACCTGGCTCCCTTCTGCCTGCCCCCGTGCCCTCCGCCCCCAAACCAGGTAAATCAGAATTACTTTTACAAAATTCCCCAGAGCTAGGGAAAAGAGCCACTGTTCTGATCAAATATACAGTCTCTCAACACCCACACACTATCACTCAGTCTGCCTTTTCCAGAAGGTCCACAGCTCCAGGGATAGCCAAGGGGTGGGGCTGAGAAGTCATGCTGAAGACTCGTCCAGAAGGATATTGATCTTGGGGGACTGATCAATGAGCTCTGTATTATCACAGGTTTTTGTTTTTAATTGCTTTATTGTATTTTTACTATCAAGTTCCATTTTCCAGTCTCAAGAGCATGCCTGGTTTATGCCTGAATTATAGGGCTCACTAAAACTCACTTATTAATTCACTCATTCGACGGCTCATCTACTAATTCACTGATTTACTCTCCCATGGATTCATTCATTCACTCATCCATCCCTCTGCCCCTCTCATCCTTCTGTCTGTTTAACGTCCATTTATTTATTCACGGATTCTTCCATTTCCCTTGTTTATTTGGTTGTTCACGAGTTCATCCATGTGCCATCCGCCCGTCCATCCATCTGTTCACTCTCTCGGCCATTTGCTCATTCATTCATTCTTTGTTAATTTGTTCACTTTTCAGACGTTTTCTGTCACTTTAAATGAAGGCTCCGAGCCTGGTCCTGGTGAAGCTCAGGTGAATACACACCCGAGCGTGTTGTATTTGGAGGCTGAACTCACTCACTCTCTGGGCCAGAGCGTCCTGGCCTTTTGCTTTTCTTTGTGATCAGAGGCAGTGTGACTTTTGGTGGGAAATATTCTGCCATCCTAGTGAAAAGTCTTTCCATTCTAGGGGACTCTCCCAGGACTAGACTAGAGGAAATTGCTGTGTAGTGTGAGCTGGAAGGGAAGAACGGGCGAAGATGGGGGTGACATTTAATGTTCCTGGTTAAGGACAAATCATCTGCTTAGAGCGATGTCTTCTTACAATACAACTCTCTTTTAAGTAGGAATAAAGGAAATAGGAAAAATTATAATAGGAGTAAAATAGGCTAAAAATGGCGCAATGAAAGGAAAGTAAAGAAACAGTAAGCGCCAACTGCTGAAACTACTGTAGTAAGCATAGCATTTAAGAGAACACAAATGCCAAACTTTAAGAAGCAGTGAGTACTGGTGGGTGAGGTGAGCACGAAGGGCCTGGGGCAGGAGAGGGGCAGTGTGGAGTGGGCTACATTCTAGAAGGCCGAGATATAAAATGGGGGCTCCCTGCAATGTTCTCTGGTCAGAGAATCTGGCTGAGAGTTCCCGGGAAACTCTTAATGCATGTGTTTCCTGGAGAAGTGAATCCACTCTCAAATATTTACAGAACATATGCTCTGGTGCTGCCGTGTAGCTTGACATGTGGGGCAGGAGGGGAAGCCAGATGCTTGGACAAGGAGGTTTACATGGTGGGGACCATGAGGGAGCTATGGGGGTGTCTAGTGGAAGAGACCAGTTTATGGAGGCGGGGAAGTTTCCTGGAGAAAATGGAGGTATAAGTGGTAACTTGAGGTTGTGTGTGTAATGTAGTGAGAAAGAGCACACAAAGGCAGTGAGTACGGGAAGGCAGGAAAGGGAAATCTACCCTGTGTGGCTGGTTTGGATAGTGCAAAGGGAGAGGGCAAGAAAAGAGGCAAAACCCAGAAGTGTCATTCATTCAGCAGAATCTATGCATCTTCTCAAGGTCAGATAAAGGCCTGGGACACAGTTTCTGCCTTCAAAAGCATCTATTGTTCGGGGAGCTGAAATGGAACGGACGGCAAAGGAAGGGTTAAGAGAAAATCCCTGCCAGGCTCTGACTTTGATGCACGACTCCCTGCCGTGGTTGGCTGGGGAAGCACAGCCTGCTTGGTTTCTTGGGCACATTCTGCCCTTGTGGAAATGCCTCAAGACTGGGCTTTTCTCACCAAAATGGCAGGGTTTCCTGTTGAGCAGCAAACTGGGCCATCCTGCTATGCGGTGATTTTGCCATAGGAGGGACCAGGCAGGGAGTGGCAGGCGGAGAACTGGGGATGGAGGACAGGAGAGCCTGGCAGGGCTGACTTCATCAGGAGTGGAGCGGCCACATGGAGACTCGATAGTGCCAAGGACTTTACGAGGTGTCTGACTGCTGAGATGTGCATGAAGTTAAGCTTTCGCCAGGGAAAGCCGGGGGGCCGTTTTCCCCCAAGGCCTTGCCACGTGGCATTTTCCTTATTTCCCTCGTGTGCAGGCTTCAGTCTAACCTTATGTATAGAAACACAGTATGGTGGTGCCCCAGGATGACTCCAACTCAAGAGTGAATAACAATAAACTCATGCCAATGAACTCCGTAAGAGTCTAACCAGGCCTCTTCGAGAAATATTACTGCTCGGAATGGCTACTCACGTCTTGTGACCACGGAGCGTTCTCTCTTTGTGGCCATGCCAAATGAGCAGTTAAATTACAATCAGAAGGTGCTTTCATGCATTCAGTCGGGGTTTAATGCTGGAAACAGAAGCTCTGAATATTTGAAGAAGAAAGAGATTTATTTATCATGAGGAACTGGGTGCTTTTCCACAATCGTTGGATATTTTGGAGGACAGACTCTAAGAGGGCCCTCCCGGAATGAGTCCTAGTGGAAGGGATCTGTCCGGAGAGCTGTTACTGGACATAATCTGGACAGTGGGTGGTCAGGGGGTTGCACTGAACTCACCGAGGAGCATAGCTGTGACATAGCACTCAGGAAGCTACCCCTGCCTGGACACTGAAACTTGGAGTCTGACAAAACCCTGCTGGCATCTCTACCCCCTTGCTTGTCAGCCACTGTCTGGCTCACTTTCACCCACAAAATCTGACCTGAGTGCATCAGAATGGTGACACCTATTTTTCACCCAGAACTCAATTGCTCAATATGCAAGGGAGTCTGGGAAATGTTATTTTTTGTTGTTGTCGTTTGATACTCTTTCCAGCCTCTCCAGCATAGGAATGTCCAGCAGAGGGGGATGGGAACGGGTACTGAAAGCCAGTAGACCCTTTCCATCACCCCTGGCACACGTAGAAGTCAAACAGTAGGATTTAATGACACAATTTGAAAGCTGGCAGGCCTGGGTTGGATTCGAACCCACCAACTCCTGCATATGTGGCTGGTACCCTAGCCACTGAGCCACAGGCATCGAGCCACAGTTTGAAAGCTGAATAGCACAGGGGTAAGTGATCCTCAAGAACCAACCTGTTCATTTGCCACAGATATGCCACCAGTAAGTGAAGGACCCAAGGCCCTGGCGTGCAATGACCCTCCATCAGTTCTCTGAACAACCCCTTCTGGTTCCGTGCCAGAGGCCGACCACTTCCTGTTTTGGTGCACAAATGATTTCTTGAGCTACAACATACACTCCTGTCAGATTTTTTATGTGACTTTATTGACCTCAGAAAATATTTGTAGATTTATTTGTACCACTGTGTTGACTCATGAGATGGACCCTGGTTTAACTCTATGGGGCTAGTTCTTCTCCTGCCTGAAAACCCAGCTGGGCTCTTGGCATCTGAGTTGCTATTATATAAGAAAAAACCCAAGAAATAGCTTAAACTTAGGGATTACGCTATGCAGTCCCACAGTCTTGCCTTGAAGGGACGACGTCTTCCTTTCTCCAAGATGGGTCGGGGGCTGCTGGGGAAGGAGGACGCGGGGCTGGAATTTTCTCGCTTTCTTCATTTGGCTGGTACTTCTGCCTTTTGCCCATCTTGCTAGTCATGTTCAGGAAGCCTCCAAGACCGGACGGGAGACGGAGAACAGGCAGGGGGAGCAGGGAAGTCTTTGTTTGACTGTTATCATGGTGGCAACCAGCTTCAACACCCTTTGAAAATCTTGTCATTCCTTTGCGATAGCAAATCTGGAAGTAAGTTATTTCCCAAACCGTAGCCCTCGGCACTGCTCCACACAGATAGCAGTTCCCACCCAGAGTGGCTTAACACCACACAAGCTCATTTCTTCTTCTTGGTCCACTGTGGATCCAGACAGCTGGGCAGTTGTCCTCCAGCTACTGACTCGGTGTTCTGGGCTTCTTTGATCGAGGGCAGCTCTGTATCAGAAAGCCTTCCCCAAGAAAGTCCTGGAGGTGGATAGTGGGGTGGGTTGCACAATGGTGCGGGCGTGCTGAATTTCACTGAGCTATTTACTTACGTATGGTCAGAAGGGTAAATTTTGTGCTCGTATATTTAACCACAATTAAACAAAAACTGTTGCATGAGAGGAAAACAGTTATTTTTAGTGAACTTAACTTTGGCTTCCTATGAGAAGATAATTTTTTACCTTAACTACTTGTTAGGTAGTCACTCAGAAATCATCAGTATTTTCTCTTTTTGATATTTGGGTTAAATAACTTCACTAGCATTAAGGCACTGAAAAATGCTTCTCCAAGTGTCACAGCAAGGGAAGAGGGGCTGCAGGGCCGAGCCCTGTCGTGAAATGCTTCTGTCTGCAAGCGGCACATTTCATGGGTCAGCGCAAGTCACGTGCCACCCCAAACCTCAAGGGGAGGGGATCAGATCAGATGGCAATCCGGTCAGCACACAATCTCTCTGGTGTCCAGAAATAGAAAATACCAAACTCCTGTGAAGATGCTAGCACCTCCTACAGCCTCCCAGGACCTACCACTCCCCGTTGGGTAGGGGTGGGATTCACAGCGGAGCCTGACTCCAAGAAATTCTCTGCTTACAATAGTTTTCCCAAATCCAACTCTTGGGCTGTGTGTATGGTTGGTGTGAAACTGATTTTGACAGCCTCCTTTGTAAGTTCTGCATTCGGCCTAGGAACCTCTTTTGAAATATGAGAGCTATTGTCTTTTGATGCCCTGGCTAACACTTTGATTTTAACACCCTGTTATCTATTTGTTCATGTTCTGTCTTTCCTATCTGAATGAAGACCCTCGAGATCAGGGGGTTCATTTGTCTCCTTTCTGTGTCCACCTGTTAGGCTGCATGTCTGAGCATGGTGTTGGACACATTGTAGATTCTTTAGAGCTATTGTGAACAGGAAGGGGGGGGAAGGAGAGATGAAAGGGAGGAGGGAAAGAAGGAGGAAGGAGAGAGAGAGGGAGGATAGAGAGGAAAGAAAGAAGAAAGGAAAGAGGGAAGGAGGGAGGAATGAAGAGGAAAAGAAAGCAATAGCAAAAAAGTAGGTGGCAGGGACGGCAAAAAAAAAAAAAAAAAAAGGTTCACACGAGAAAATGTAGCTGGAGAACCCAATTTCAGCATAGCAGCCAAAAACGAGACAGGGACCTAAAACACCAGGGGCAAAATCGGATGTGTTACTCAGGGATGAAGCATCTCAGAAATGGAAATACAACTGTGATAGAACAAGCTGGGGTTTGGTGACTGATCATGGGAGATGAAGCCCAGTGTTTCATGGAGGTTTTGTGCTCCTTACTCTTCTTTGTGGGTGGGTGGGGGGGAAAGAAAGAGAAGTGGCATTTTTTGAATGCCCATTCTCTGCTAGGCATTGTGCCAGGCATTGCCTATATCTTATTAAACTCTCAAGGTAACCCTATTATAAAACTGGAAAATTGAAGCTCAGAGAGGTAAGGTAACTTGTCCAAGGTCACACAGCTCCTCAGTGCAGTTGGAACCCAGACCTGGTATCTGTCAGGTCTGGGCTATCTTCATTACAGACAGATGCTTTTTAGTTCATCTCTGAGGGCAGATGACTCCTTTCTCCCATTTCTCTCTCTCTCTCCTTTTTATTTTTTGCAGTTTTTGGCCAGGCCTGGGTTTAAACCTGCCACCTCCAGCATATGGGGCTGGTGCCCTACTCCTTTGAGCCACAGGCGCTGTCCTCTGTCTCCTTTTGAGGAACTTCATTCCAGGTAGCCACTCTGCTAAGTGCATAGTGTGAGATGTTTGCTTTTTCCTCTTCCTAACTTCTGAGATGTCAGTTGCTCTTTTGAGAGGCGTAAAACAACCTTGGAGCAACCCTGCCCGCCTCCGCTCCACTGATGTCTGGCTTCGAGATTCCTCCCCTTGTCCAGTGTGTGACCTGCCTCCCACTCAGGGTCTCTGGGTTTTCTAAGTAGATGGCTTGAAGTGTTTTCTGGGGCACAAATCCATGTTAAAGAAGATGCGTGCGTGTGTGTGTGTGTATTTGTACATGTGTGTGTACACAGAATTGCTGATGGGGTGCTGTCTGGGGGACCTGTCTGAGGTGTGCAGGTGTGATGAGGGTGAAGCATGTGGAGGGTGAGTGTGGGCTGGTGTGTGTACCACGTTGTTACAGTTAACATTGGCCTTGGCCAGACAATAGCTTGGGGACTGGTAAATGTGCCAAGTGAACTGTGCTGCCCAGTGCCACCCTCGGGTGTGAGAGCACCATCGTTGAGCTCCTGACTGTGTCTTTGCTGAGTGCCCTCGGAAAATGGCTCAGTGACCCGTGCATACAGGGGAGCTGGTGGGGTTACCCTGGCCTGCTCTTCAAGTTGAGGTTGGGCATCAGTAAGACTTGCCTGCATGCACACATCTGTGCTCGAAGACCGCATTTGAAGTTGTCCTGGCTGGTGGTGCTGATGATCTGAGAATTCTCTAGGAAAAAGTCATCTATGAAAGCTCCCTGGGTGCATGGACGGGTGGGGCTTGGAGGCTGCAGTGGCAGTCAGTGAACATTTGTAGAACCCATCTGTGTGAGATTTGGGTTGCAACAATGTGATATCAAGATAAGCAACTGACACAGA
The DNA here is from genome assembly GCA_963574575.1 of Galagoides demidoff. Lineage (NCBI taxonomy): Eukaryota > Metazoa > Chordata > Mammalia > Primates > Galagidae > Galagoides > Galagoides demidoff. The sequence continues at coordinate 11,331 of CAUYQV010163029.1, read as the reverse complement.
GGCAAATATACTGTCATTGTGGATGTTTGACATTTTTAATTTTTGCAACACCCATTTCTTCCTCTAGGAGAGAGGCCTCAGACTCTGGATTTCTTTTCTTTTCTTTTTGAGGCAGAGTCTCACTCTGTCACCTTGGGTAGCGTGAGTGGTATTATAGCTCACAGCAGCCTCAAAGTCTTCAAATTCCTCCTTCAGCCCTGACTGGATGGATACCTTTGACCAATCTACCTCCCACCTTTCTGCACCTTCCTGTCTGTCCCAGGGGACAGTTCAGCCAGTGGGGGCCACTGGTAGAAGATGAGGAGAAGGAAGGAGGATGAGTTTGCACAGTTTTTTCAGGCTACATTGTGTGTGTGTTCCTCTGGGATTCAGGCTAAGTACTGAGGAGTGGAGTGAGTAAAGGGCACCCATGGTCACCTCCAGCTCTCCCTGTGCCTTTGTGTGTCCCCAGAGCTAAGAATGGTTTTTATATTTTTAAATAGTTAAGGGAAAAAAAAAGAAGAAGAATATTTTGCAATATGTGACAGTTACATGGAATTTAAATTTCAGTGTCCATAAATGAAGTTTTACTGGAACATAGTTATGCTTACTGGCTATGCATTGTCGACAGCTGCTTCACAATACAGAGTTAAGTAGCACAAAGGCAGAGTCGAGCAGTTATGATACAGACTTCACAGAAGTGTGCCAACCTCCAGCACACTCCAGAAGTGCGCCACTCTGCTGGAGTGGTTCCAAACTTTAGAATCAGAGTCACCTGGAGAGCTTTTTAAATCAGTTTACTGGGACTCATCCACAGAATCTTTCTCTCTCTCTCTCTTTCTTTCTTTCTTTCTTTCTTTTCTTTTTTTCTTCTTCCTTCCTTCCTTCTTTCCTTCCTTCCTTGTTTTTTCTTTTTCTTTCTTTTCTTTTGTCTCTCTCTCCCCCTTCTTCCCTCCCTTCCTCCTTTCCTTCCCTTTTCTCCTTCTTTCTTTCTGTTTCTCTCTTTCTTTTTAGATTGAGTCTCACTCTGTCACCCTGGGTAGAGTACTATGGTATCATAGCTCACAACATCTCAAACTCCTTGGCTCACATGATCTTCTCACCTCAGCCTCCTGAGTAGCTGGGACTATAGGTGCCTGCCACAATGCCCAGCTAGTTTTTTTCTACTTTTGGTAGAGACAGGGTCTCGTTCTTGCTCAGGCTAGTTTTGAACTTCTAAACTCAAGCAATCCCTCTGCCTTGGCCTCCCAGAGGGCTAGGATTCTAGGTGTAAGCTATCACGCCTGGTGTGAGAATCTGCATTTCTAACAAGTTCACTGGTGATGCTGATGCTACTGGTCTGGGGACCACACTTCGAGAACCACTTGTATGTGTGATTGGCTGAGGGAAAGCTGGACCCAATGGGCATCAAAGGACCAGAACTTTCCTGGCCTAGTGCAGAGCAGAGTATTTCAGCCTTGACACATTTGTCGCACTTCTTTGTCCTGTGTATTGTTGGATGTTTGACATCATCCCTGACCTCTACCTACTAGATTTCAGTAGCAACGCCCAAGTTGTGACAGTCGTAAATGTCTCAAGTTACTGCAAAACGTCCCCTGGGGAACAAAACTGTCCCTAGCTATGAACTATTGCTATAGAAGAAGGTGTCTGAAGATGCAGGGAGATGGGAAGGAATAGATCATTTATGCTCCTTCTGCTCAGCCTCTCCCCACTACCCCCAGGGGGGCCTAGAGCACACACCCTACACCAAGGTGTTAAGAGCTGTGTTGGCATCAGGCACCAGAGCTGGGATCTTTGATCTTGGTGGGAATAATGAGCCCCCTACTCCTGCATTGTCCAGACCACATGGTAGTGCCAAATCATCAGAGACCAGGCATGGGAAGTTCCCATAATAGTCCATAAGTCGAGGTGTTTGCCTTGAACTTTCTCCAGGCTGTTTCACCTCCCTATCAGGCCAACTGCTTCAGGGAAGTGGGCAGGTGCCAAACCCAGGGAATTCCATGAATTCTGACTCCTTCTCATCAACATACTTCCAAATACTTTGGCGAAACCAAAGTCCTTCTGTGGGTCATACATCAAGTATAGATTTGCAGTCGCTGCCCATAGTACCTTCTTCCAGAACCATCATTTCTGGACTTAAAGAATTCTTAATTCCAGACTTGTAGAACCTCTTTCCTTGGTATTCCACATAATAATACCTTCAACCACGGCATACTTTATTAAGGTAAAGGAGTAAGATAGTGAACTCAGGCCCATGGGCTTCCCTATTCTCACCACGTGGCCCATCACCCATGAGATGATATGTGGTGGAGAGGCCTGCTGATAGCTCAGTCACCCTAGCAGAGGACAGCATCTATGAAGGGGGGTGGATTCTACAGGGTTTGGTGTATGCTTTAAACCAGTACCCACAGCCATGATCAGCAGATCTGGGCCCCACGTAAGAGGTGCAAGCAGTTCTTTCACTATTACACCCATTAATCTCCCTGAAGATCTTCTGCTTGCTGTGTCCTTGACCTTGGGCTTCACTGAGAATTAAGAGCTGATACAGCCCCCTGTCCAATCTGGGATCCTTCTAGGGCAACTCAATAAAGACAAGACCACTGAAGACTTAGACTCACAGGAATGAAGCACTGAGCCATTCCACCAGACTATAGTCCCATCCAGCCCAGGCATTCCTAGAAGCCATGGGGAACATGGGTGGGGTGGTGGAAGAGGGCTACTACAATCGCCATCTTAGGCCTTACATCCTGCTAGAAAGGGGTGGACAGTAGCATCAATCTTTGTGTTTTCTTTTCTACCTCTTTTTCCTCCTCCTCTATACCTTATGTGAAGAATACTGGCCATAGCTAAATTTTTAGGGTTTGGTAGATAGTTGGACTAAAATTGACCTATGACAATACAGAAGAGATGACCTTTGTGTGTTCTTGGTATTGAGGACATGAACTTTTTACCCAGAAGAAGAACGATCAAGGTGGAAGCCAAGAGATAAAAAGAGTGACTGTGCTTGATATCATTCACTGGCGTCTTCACAGCCCTGGTCCCCCTCTGCACTCTGCTCCAGTCCCCAGAGGCTGACCATTATCCAGCAGATCAACGAGCTCCTTGCCCTTTGAGTTTCCATTGGCTGTGGTCAGCGGGGAGTGCTGTACAGATCAGAGAGAGGAAAGAGAATGAATGAGGTCAGGGTGTTTATTTCCCTAGATCCCTCCCTGCTGGATCACCTTGGGCTATCTGGCTGTGTCCTTCCTCTAAAGGTCATAGCTCCTGTCAGTGGCACTCTCTCTCCACAACACTCTTTCTCTCTGGATTCCAGGAACCACTCTGTCCCTTGCCTCCTCAGGTCTACCATGGTACCTTACTATTACAAACCCCAGAATGTGGAATCATTCCTATGGTTTCTCTACTCCTTCCACTCACCTTTGCAAATGGCTTCTTTATCAAACTTTTCCCAGATCAGCCAATTCCTGCCAGAAGCTGGACTCATACACTGGGCTTGGCCAATTAGTTGCACTTCCCAGGACTTGCAATCTGGAGTTAATTATGCTAACAGAGAACCACAGTTGGGAATTCCTGTGTGGTAGCCATGGTTGTGCCCGGTTGCTGTGGCAGTGGTGGCTAGTTTCAGTGCTGTCTTTTTTAGTGCCCATGGCATCCTTGACAGATCATTTCCTGTGTTTTGGTTAGAGGATGCTCTTGGTTCTTGCTTATTTTCCAAGCCTGATCCCCTAGCCACCTAATAATTTTGTGATCCTGAAATATCATTCTAAGAAATTCTTTTAAAAAAAATTAATATAGCCAGGGTGTTTCTAAGCACTCTTACCAATATAGCCATTCAAGGAGATGTTTGATGTCTTGTCCAAAGCTTTTCCTTTTAGCCAAATTAGAAGCATATGGAGCTCTTTAAAAGTGGCCAGTACAGTTGGTATGTTTTGTTCTTTGCCCTTGGAATTTCCCCTTCTTTCTACTTGGAATGTGGGCTGATGTTGGAGGTACAGCTGCCATTTTGTAGCCATGAGTTAATCATAAAGAGAAGGAATATGGCAGAGATCTTAGCCTCAGTATTCCTGAGCCTCTGGGCTGACACAGCAACAGCATCTTCCAGAGGCTTTCTCTTTACCAGAGAAGAAAGACAAACCTTGCTTCACTTAGATCATTGTTTCTCATATCATTTATCAGTAGAGCTAATTTCTTTACTATTTTTTCCCCTCTCTATGACAATCCCACCTGAGATTGAATTCTGTTTATCAGGTAGAGAAACAGAGACTCAGAGTAAAGAAATGAACAGTCTAAGTACACACAGCTTGGACTGGGAAGGAGGACAAGCTGAGAACAAAGTCAGGAATACACATATACACACATATTAGCCCATTCATTCAATAAGACTTTCTTGAGTTTTTATTTTGTGACGGGCCAAGATGCAACATTTGAGATACAAAGATAGATACAACAGGGTCCCTGCCATTGAGATCCACAGAAGCAGTGGTCCAAGTGCAGGATGTTGGGAAGCTCGACAAGGAAGATGGAGAAGGCTGGGCAGACTCAAGAGATGTTGAGAAGGAAAAAATCAGTAGGACTTGGTGATGGATTGGTATAGGGAGTCGAGGGAAAGAAAGGTATCCCTAGGTTTCCCACCGAACACTTGGGAGAAATGTGTGGCCATTACTGGAATAGGGAACATGGAAGGAAGAGGGGGGAGAGATGGAGGGCAGATGAGCAGGGGCAGAGTGGGTTTCTGAGGCAGGGCAGTTCTGGGTAGGCACGAGCTCCAGGCCATTGTCATGGGGATGGAAACTCAAAGCTGCCCGGGAAGCCTCACCTGCTAACATCAACAGTGCCTTAACTGTCCCACCTTAACTGTGCAACTAGAGCCATAGAAGCAGCCGGAGGAGGGCTGTGCTTTCTCTCACTGAGGGCCTTGGCAGGGCTCCCTCCTCTCCCCAGCCATTTCCTAGGCTCAAATTCAGCATTCAGTCGATCTTCTCATTAGGAGGCTCAGCTCCATGGGGCTGCAGATCACTCAATACAGTAAGTGAGCCAACCCCAGGGGTTCTTTTGGTAACGAGTACTTAAGCCCGCCATTAGCCGCCATTAGGGCTGCACTTACTGCTTAATGATCACCAGCTACCGGGCCTGGTGGGGCTGGACAGATGGAGAGCAGGGAGGAGCTTCCCCATGCAGAGGCCATTCTGATGCTCTTCTCCAGGGACAGCAGAATGGAGCTGCTCTGCCCTGGGCACAGGATTAGTTACAGGGCACTGGCCTGTCTTGGTTAGAATGGGTAGAGATCTGTGTCTGATGAGACTGTGAAGGGAAAAGGAAGGAAGGCTGTGAGCAGCTGAGGCCCCTGTTTCCTCCTAATGGTGAGATCTAAGGGATTTTGTGACACTGTATGTGTGTGTGTGTGTACCTCTTCTCTGCCCTGAGCCATCTGAGGTGCGGGATTAGATATGGGAAGTCTCCAAGTTATAAACAGCCAACTTATGCCCAAGTCGCACTTACAAATGGAGGCTAGCACAGCAAGTCCCCAAATTACAAATATCCAATTGATGTACAACTCATACTTACAAATGGAGGCTATTGCAGGTAATAGGTAAATGTGTCTGTTCCAATTTACATACAATTCAACGTAAGAGCAGACCTACAGAATCGTTCTCATTTGTAGCCCGGGGACTGCCTGCCTTCCAGTGTATATACTGTAAATTTCTCCAGGATCCACTGGTCCGTGGAGATCAATGAGACCAAGGGTAACAGAAACAGATTCAAATTTGACTGCCTCATGAACCCATCTTTGCCTCCTGGGAAAGGTCTCATGGTTTCCCTAGAAATCCCAGGGTGTCCCTGGTGTTTGGGAACAGGCCTGCTGATGCCTCTCTGGGGGCCCGTTACCCTCTAGGGGTGCTGCTGCTCTGCCGGACACTCTAGACCCACCTCTTGAGCTCTGCTGCTGTGGGTTTTCCAAGCCCAGCTGTGTCCATCAGTCACCACCATTATCCCCATTGTTGTTTCACTGAGCCCTATGATTGCAGTCATCTCTTAAGGGGCACAGTTCCAAACTGGAGAGTGGTCCATAGGGGAAAAGGGGAGAAAGGGAAAATGTCTCCCCCTCTCCTGTGCTGCACCATCTTGGAGGCCACCCAAAGTTCTACAGAGCCTGATGACACAGGTCTTCCAGTCTTTTCTTAGGTATCTTACTGTTCAGCAAATATTCTGTTCCTTTTCCCAGACCTGTAGCAGAGGAGTGGACTTCCCAGCCATTACTGTTGAGACGGCTTTGGCTAATGGGAAGTTAGCAGATGTAAAGTAAGCAGAAACTTGAAATGTGCTTGTGCAGTTGGACTTGCCTTCTTGGGCTTTTTCCACTGCCAAGAGAAGAAAATGAATGTCCTCCTGCATAGACCACAGACCCAGGGGATAGAGCGATCTGGAGAATGGATGTAGCAGATCTGAGGCTCGAGGCAGAGTCTCTCTGGTAGCTCTGCAGATGCTGGAGTGAGGAGCAAATGCTAAAGGTTGTGTACCACTGAGTTTTCAAAGGGTTTGTTACATGGTACTATTGGGGCCTTAGCTGACTGAGATTAGCCCTTGCCCATCCAAGATCCAGATGTGCATTGCCTCTGGAAACAACTAAGGATGAGCTGGATTTACAGCTATCATGTAGTCAGGGGAAATTTTCCTTCATTCACTAAATTTTTCAACTGGGACATGTTATTTGAGTTCAAGCCCTTTTTTACTTAGATGGATTCTCTCAAAAGGCTCTTAGGTCTCATGCAAAGGAGCTTTTCAAGGGCTATCTGAGTCATGTTTGGATTCAAGCTCACAAACTTTAAATTTATTAATTTTTACAAAACACTGCAGAGAAGGGGTTGGCTAATTCTTTTAAAAAAGGGCCAAACTGTAAATGCTTTAGGCTTTGAGGACCACTCGAATTCTGTCACAGTTATTCAACCCTGCCATTGTTAGCAAAAGCCAACATATACGACCCCTAAATGAAATGACATGGTTGTGTTTCAATAAAACTTTATTTACAGGTGGATGGAGTTTGTCCACCTCTGCTCCACAGCAAAAGCTCTTCAACTCTTCCTGCCACCAACAGATGGCGGTAGCGGCTGTGCTTGGTTATCACTTGATTTGTCAGGGCATGTTTACCCTGTTTGCGCTTAGACTGAAGGTGTTTTACAAACGTTGTTATCATTATGACCAATAAGTGGAGAAGCAGTGAGTGAGCTTGTTGAAAATGCTGGTTAGAGGAGACATATGGTTACGATGGAAACCGAAGTGGAATAATAATTTCAAAAATTGAAAGTGGTGAGAAAATGGATGTCACAAGTGAAAATAGGATACTTTTTTTTTTTTTAATAGTGGAGTGATTGTAAAGGACAGAGAATAAATCAGGCAACATGTAAGGAATGCTGCCCACCTGCCACTGACGGTAATCAGCAGAACATGATGAGAAGCAATTGGCAAAAATCAAAAAACTAGAAAAACTTTTGTGTGTACAGCTAGAGAGGGCCGGTATTAATGGAGGCTTATTAGTTTAATGTGAGTTCAGGAAAGGGTAGGAGTCTGTCTGAGAACATAGAGGCCATGGTGAAATTGCTATTGTTTGTTTGGAATCATGAATGATTCCACGGGCTTATGGTCTCCAAAGTCTGTACAAGGTCAAAGTGATGTTGGCACTGTAGCTGCTAAGGAATTCACCATTGAGAGCTCAAAGGAGGGGGTTTGCTTACCTTGTCTCCCCTTTTCAAAGGGGGAGAACTAGGGCTATTTTGGGGGAAATCCTCCCACCCTCCAAGATATCAGAGCAAAGCAGATTATGTGAAATATCCCCTCACTTTTCTGTTGGATGGAAATGGACCTGGGGATAACAAGCTTAACCTTCACTAGGTTCTTTGGACTTGCAGACAAACAGACATACAAACAGCTGTTTGGAACTGAATGTATTGGTAACACACACAGACACGCATGCACGAATGCACATGTGCATACACGTACACACACAAAAGAAGGTCATAAAATGAAGGGCAGATTTGTTGTCTTGCAGAGCACGAAACAGTCATGAACTACATAATAACATTTCTGGTCAATGGCAGACTGCATATAAGATGTGGCAAAACACTGGATTTTTACTGTACCTTTCCGATATTTAGGTCTAATTATCAATAGAGAAGCAAACACTTGCTATTGTGTTACAGTTACCTGGAGTATTCAGTACAGTAACAGGCTGTACAGGTGGGTAGCCTAGGAACAACAGGCTAGACCATATAGCCTTGGTGTGCAGTAGGCTATGTCATCTAGGGTTGTGTAAGTACACTCTGTGATGGCTGCACAATGAAATCACCTGATGACACATCTTAAGCGATGCATTAACTACTCAAGTGGAATGGGAGGCTGGGAGGGCTTTCAGCTGAGCTGCTCCCTCCTCCCTCGGGGACAGGCAGCATTGAGGAGATGGTTTGCTGATGAAACATGGTCATACATAGTGGAATGAACATGGGTTTTAGAGTCAGGCAGACTTGGTTGGTGTACAAACATGCCCCTTACTAACCATGTGAGCCTGGGTGTTACAGTGAGAAACTTTCTAGCTCCCTCAAAGGAAATGGAGGAGAAATGCATCCCTGGGAACAGTTCTTTAGAGAACAGAGGGGTGGTCTGGACGGAACCTTAAAGCTCCAATTAAAGGAGGAAAAACCAAGGTGTTACAACAAGATGTTAGATTCCAGGTTGAGATGGTAAGCAAAGGATCAGGGGAGGGGGAAAATTGGTCCAAGGGTAAAGAGTTCCTATTAAACAGGAGAAATAGGTTCTGGGATCATTGTACAGGATGGCGACTATAGCTAATAATAATATAATATGTATATTATTATATTGTGTCCCAAAGGTTGCCATATACACAAACATAGTGAAAATGGGAAATTATAGCTAACGTACCTGTATCTGCAAAATATTCATTATAAAATTTTATAAAATATTTTTCTACATGTTGATATATAAATATAAAAAATATAAAATAACAGGAGTTTGTTAATTTTTTCTATTTATGGTAATTTTGGGGTTACCCTGTAATGTATTATATATTTTAAAATTTCTAAAGGAGTTTTTAATGTTTTCATCTCAATGAAATGCTAAGTATGAGAGGGGATAGATATGTTAATTAGCTTGAGTTGCTAATTCTGTAGTACAGGGTGGCCATAAAGTTCATGTCCAATATTAAATTCAGGACAAACTTTATGGCCACCCTGTATATACACGTATTGAAAGATCTCATTGTACCCCGTAAATAGATGCAATTATTACTTGTCAATTTAAAATAAGGAAACTGAAAACAAAAAAACACAAGTTAATAAAAGAGCAAATGTAAAACTGTGGGGTGGGAGAGATGTGGGAGGTGGGAATCACTAGTGGAGCAGAGGGGGGCTGGCGTGGGGCCACCTGCCTCTGGGGGCCAGGATTGGGGGGGTGACTTGGGGGATGGAGCAGTCTGCTTCTGTTATCTCAGGCTGAACCAGCTGTGCTAGTTGGGGTTGTCTTGGTTGTGAGTAATAGAAACTAATTTGCAGTAGCTTAAGGAATAATATTTTGGAAATATATTTGGATGTCTCACGGAATTCAAAGAAACTGCTGAACCACCTATCTGAGGGAATCCACTTAGCAATAGAATTCATGCACTTCCTTCCTTCTGGGTCAAAAGTTCTTTAACTTTAGTAGTAGCAGAATCAGGAGAAAGACCTCCAGCCAGAATTTGCACTTCTAACACACTGCTGGGTGATGCGGTGTGGCTGACTGGCCCAAGAACACTGTTATTAGCCTGACCCAGTGGTCAGCTCTCACCCCTGTCCTTCCATTCAAATGCCTTCGCCCATCCAGGTCAGGTGACCTCCCCTGGTGCAGTCATTCACGGTCAGGCAGTGGCGTCACATGGTGCAGACATAGCTGCCTAGGGGCCACCCCAGCATATCATGGAACACTTCAGAGATAAGAAGAGTTTGGTAATGAGAGAGGATACCCAGGAAGGGTGAGGTCTAGGAGAACAGAGATCTTCTCAAGGAGACCCCAAGGTACCCCTGTAGGGTCCTCTCCGTGGTGACTCAGCTCTTAGAAATTTGTAGACTTAAATTCCTAGAACTTGGAAATTTACACTTCTGTGAAATCCGTAGTACTCCTGCTTAATTCAAACTGGCCATTGAAGAAGGTACCTATGGGTTGGAACTTTTTGACTGGAAATAAAAAGGGAAAGACCACGCCAGTTGGGGAGTGCCACCATTTGGAATTCTTCTATGCCAGCAGTTCTCAACCTGTGCGTCGCAACCCACAGGAACTGTGTTAAAGGATTGTGGATTAGGAAGGTTGAGAACCAATGTTCTATGCCATAAGCTCCCAGCCAGTGAATAAAGCCCTTCCTCATAAACACGGTGTTTGGGTGCTCTTTCTCTCCGTTGGGCCTCGTCTTCCTGCAACACCATGAGCTATGATGCCAGGGCACTTCCACCCCAGAGTGACTGAGTGAAACTCTGTGTTTTTATTTTTGTTTTGAGACAGTCTCACTTTGTCACCCTCAGTAGAGTGCCATGACCTCATAGCTCATAGCAACCTTAAACTCTTGGGTGTAAGTGATTCTCTTGTCTCAGCCTATTGAGTAGCTGGGACTACCGGTACCCAGCACAATGCCAGGCTATTTTTTGAGAGAAGGGGTGTCTTTCTCTGGCTTAGGCTGGTCTCAAACTTGTGAGCTCAAGCAATCCACCCGTCTCAGCCTCCCAGAGTGTTAGGATTACAGGTGTAAGCCACCACGCCCAGCCTGTGAGACTCTGTCTTAAAGAAAACAGAATGAAAGAAACTCTGTCTTTTTTTTTTTTTTCCGAGACAGAGCCTCAAGCTGTCACCCTAGGTAGAGTGCCATGGCATCACAGCTCATGCAATCTCCAACTCCTGGGCTCAAGCGAGTCTCCTGCCTCTGCCTCCCAAGTAGCTGGGACCACAGGTGACCACCACAACGCCCAGCTATTTTTTGGTTGCAGCCATCATTGTTGTTTGGCGGGCAGGGGTGAATTCGAACCCACCACCTTAGGTGTATGTGGCTGGCGCCTTAGCCACTTGAGCTACAGGCATTGAGCCAGAAACTCTGTCTTTATAAAGCCTTAGCATGAGCAAGTCTATTTTGGTTTCGTTTGCTGCATCCTCATACAGGAGCTTGGTCTGAAACAACAGCCTCTTTTTTTTTTTTTTTTTTTTTTGAGACAGAGCCTCAAGCTATCCCCCTGGGTAGAGTGCCATGGCATCACAGCTCATAGCAACCTCCAACTCCTGGGCTCAAGCGAGTCTCCTGCCTCTGCCTCCCAAGTAGCTGGGACC
>CAUYQV010163026.1:0-24585 GCA_963574575.1 Galagoides demidoff | reverse complement strand
TAGAATGCTGTGGCATCTCAGCTCACAGCAACCTCCAACTCCTGGGCTCAAGCGAGTCTCCTGCCTCAGCCTCCCAAGTAGCTGGGACCACAGGCGCCTGCCACAATGCCTGGCTATTTTTTGGTTGCAGCTGTCATTGTTGCTTGGTGGGCCTGGGCTGGATTTGAACCCACCACCTTAGGTGTATGTGGCTGGTGTCTTAGCCACTTGAGCCACAGGCACTGAGCCAAGACTGTTTGCCTTAAAGACAGCTTGACAAATGCTCCACCACACACACAAATTGTTTCATCATACTTTCAGTTGAGTCCTGGATGTTTGCAAACTTAGTATATTTATGGGGATGAAAGTGGCCTTTGACGTTGAAGAGCTTCCTTAATAGACAAAGAAAGTGAGGTCTGAATGGACCAAGTTGCCTGAGATCCAATAGCGTGAGCAGTGACCTGAAATCCCATAGCTCATCATTTTATGAACCAGAAATGCAACACAGATCTCTGTCCCTCAAAGGAGCTCCCTTTCCACCAACCAATAAATATATTTAAGCTTGTGATTATTTGTGTGAATTGATGCTTGCTTTCTTACTATATTTTCATTGTAATTTTAAAATTCAAGAATATCTCAAATTGTTAGCCCATTAAATCTTCCCTTGTACTCTTCCGGTTCTCAAAGGCAGTGGGACATCCCCAGTGCTGGGTCTCATGTGAACCACGGGATTCATGGCTCTGCCAGGCTGCATGTACTGGGGCAGGAGCCTGGGAAAGACAGTGGCTGTGTTCCAATGTGCTTTCAGGAAATCTCCTTCAGCCTAAGACTATCTTGGAAAAACTGCTGTAGGGTTCTGCTACTTCATGGGACTTGGCAAGTGAGATGTTGCCCAAAGACGGTGGATTTTGAGATCAGGAAGCCCATGGTGGCATCTGGTGATTCAAAGAAATCCAAGGAACATGTGTTTGTTGTTGCTCTCCAGAAACTTGTGATTTTCTTGGGGAGAAATTATTCACATACATACCAAATATTGTAATTAAAAATGGTAGAAGGGAGAGGAAAGTTCCGAGTCTCTTCCCCCCTCCCAGTTTCCTTCCTTGAGTTTAGGGGTCACTGATTAATTGGTCACATCCCAAGACTCTGATTGGCTATTTTACAAGTAGACAAGGTCACCATGCTTGAAAAGGTCAGGACCTGTCCCCGTGTGCCCTCTCTGGTCACTAGTCTCTGCCCCTCTCCTCACTTTTCAAGTGTGGGCTTAGGGAAGTTTGTGAATGCTGCTTGCAGCTATGGTCAGTCATTTTCAAAATTGGGATTTGGAAGTGGAAAAAGAGATCTTTCTTGGAGCCTAAGCCTAAGTGAGCCTGATGAGTGGAGAGGCCTAGCCTTGTCAGTGGGCTTTACGCCCAGAGAGCGAGGGAGGAGAAGTCCAGTCCTCCTCTGGGCTGGAGTTTCTTGTAAGAGCACTTCCTTGGAAATTCTGCCATGAAATTGACAAGGCAGGCTGGGCGGGGTGGCTCATACTTGCCCGTAATCCTAGCACTCTGGGATGCCAAGGTGGGTGGATTGCCTGAACTCAGGAGTTTGAGACCAGCCTGAGCAAGAGTAAGACTGGTTTCTACAAAAAATAGAAAAAAAAAACAAACAAAAAACTAGCAGCAACAGGTTGTGGCAGGTGCCTGTAGTCCCAGCTACTTGGAAGGCTGAGACAAGAGGATGGCTTGAGCCCAAGAGTTTGAGGTTGCTGTGAGCTATGACTCCACAACACTCTACCCAGGGTAACAGAGTGAGACTCTGTCTAAAACCACGAAAGGAAGAAAGAAAGATGGATGGAATGAAGGAAGGAGAGAAAGAGAGAGAGAAAGAAAGATAGAAAGAGACAGACAGACAGACAGAAAGAAAGAATTGAAAAGGTGGACTTTCAGTATTTCTCACCTTCTCACTCTTGGCCCTAATATCCATACTCAAATCACCCCTAGTACCAGGTATCATTAGGAAAGTGATAGTCAACCCCCAAAGATTTTTCATAAAAAAAGAAAAGAATTAAGAAACTAGTGGTGTGGTAGTATTGACACAATTAAAAGGCTGTTAGTTTGACACTCATCCCAAGTAACAGAAGCAATTCTGAATTCTAGAAAAAGTGTCTTCAGCATCAGGCAAGGGCCTGTTGGTCTACGACAGGACAAAGACCCCGAGAAGTTTCTGGAGTAACTTTTCTCCGACAGGGAGACCATGTGCTCCTCCAGGCAGCTCTTCCAACTCGCGGGTAAGGGGTTTCTGGTGGTGAACTGACATGAATGGGTTGGGCAGAAGTGCAGCACAGCTGTGTGGCAGGGGAGGGTTGAGGGATTTGGGATGTCTTCCCTGACACCTTAGCACCCTTGACACCAGTAAAGTGTTTTTCTCCATGGGGCCCCCAGGACAGGTGGACGCCAAGGTGAGTTTGACAATTGCCATCTTCCTTCTACGTTGGGCCTGCTTTGGGGAGGTTCAAAACAGGTTCCTAAATTAAGCAGGGATTTCTGAAAACATTTGCAGGAAAGCCCAGGACAGGTCTTTCCCCCATATTGTGGTTCAGCAAGCTCTTCCTGAAGAACTTGGAAGAACTCAAGCTGACATCACTGTGTGAAGTTCAGGGTGAACAAGGTCCTGTTGGTATAAAGAAAAGTGGAAGCTTCGCCCAACATGGAATTGGACTTTTGACTATGTCTCTATCCATGTAAAAGCCTGTATGTAATAGAATAGGCAAGAATATCCTTGAATTTTTTTTTAAACCAACTTGGCAGTGGATTCATTTATCGGGTGGGCAGGGTGAGGGGACAGAGAGAAGAATGGAGAAGTGAGTGAGAGCAGGAAAAGGGAAGAGTGATGAGTGAAGAGGAAGGGAAGGGATTTTGCAGCAAAATGATGATTGATGGTGAGTGATCTAACTAGGTCAGTAGGTGAGTGAAATAACGTGGCCAAAGTAAACTTATGCAAACTGTTTTCTATCTGAATTATACCAGACACTTGAACCATCTGTTTGGTAAAAAAACAAAACAAAACAAAACCATCTACTCTTTAACTACTCTTTAATGTTGGCATAAATCTTATCTCTTCAACAAAAACTTTCCTAAGCACTGTGACCAGAAAAGTCTGTGGTTCTCGTTACATTTTTAACCACATTATTTACTTGAAACTAATTGTATGGGGCTCTATCGATGTAATTATTTCCATGGGTATACACATCCCATTGCTCCCAACAGACATATTTCTTACGAACGCTTTTGCTGGGAGCCTAATATTTGGAAAGCTTGGCTCATTTTCAAGGCTATGCAATTTAATGATACTGATGTTGGTTCCACTTGGGTATTTCTTTGTCCTGACTTCATTCACTTTAATAGGAAATTGGCTTACTGTTCCATATCTTGTTTTCTCTTTCTCTAATACAAATAATAATAAACTAACTCCTACACATATTTTGAAGAAGAATGAATAAATAAAAGTTGGCAACCTAAATACAAGTATCAAGATGTATCTCTAAATTAATATTAATGGAAGTTGATAAAAATGTACCTGCCAGGAGTGATGTGGAGGTGAGGAAGTTAAAAGTCACCTTTTTTGGTTCTTTATTTGTGTACATATTTTTGCATATCAAATTTTTAATGACCAAATGTCAAAAGATTTGGATAAAATACATGTGATTTTGTGGTGGAAGAGAAATTTAAAAATTTTTTTGAAGATTTATGATGAGATTTTCTAAGACTCGGTCTCTTGAGTGCTGTTTAAATAGTGTAGCTATTAATTTTGTTTATAAATTGAACTAATCCATTTTTTATTAGATAAACATGCACATGGTGAAAAATTTAGTGAAACTAAAACTTTCTTTTACTCCCGTCTCCCAGGCTCCTGATTCTCCTCCTCAGAGAAACCTAGTCTGTTTCTTGCATCTTATCCAGAGATATTCTCTGTAGACACAAGCATATTTCTAAATGTGCCTCCTATTTTTATACCAGCAATATTACTGTAAGTACTTGAATATATGAATGTATCTTTATTCTCTTCTCACAGTTGACTTGGTAATTTTATTGGCTATAGGTATCTAAGCTAAAAAGAATTGTCTGCATAATATTTTAGGCTGTAATGTGGCATGTTAGAATCATTATTTCTATTGAGAATGCTGGTTCTTTTTCTTTGAATGTAGCCTATTCTTTAGATCTAGATGTAGCCTGTTGTGTAGGTATCATAATATTCTGTTTTCTGACCTGTCATTCTAAAGTGCACCTTTTTTCTTTTGTTGTAACAGATGTATGTTCAGCATTTTTGACATGGAGGATGGTATACGTTGGTTCTGAGAATTTTCTTGTGTTATTTCTTTGATAATTTCATTCCCTCACTCTGCTTTCTGTTTATTGTTTCAGGAACTCATATTTTCTAGGACATTGGGTCACCTGGATTGGTCCTTTATTTTCTTCCCTTCCCTTTTATAGAATATAAATTTTATGAGGGTGGAGATTGCTGCCAATTTTGTTCACTTTGTATTCACACTGCCTCCACCAGTGCCTGGGACATTGAGGTATTCAGTAAGTATGCAGTGAATATTCTCTTTCTGCTTTCTGTGTAGAAGGTTCCTTCAACTTTATCTTCTACTCATCATTTGCATTTTAAAAATGTTTTCTATATCTTTCAAGTTTTTTTCTTGTTTTCTGATTTCTCTTCTACTACAACATCTTCTTGTTCTTGTTTCTCATTAATGCAATCTCATGCTCTGTGTTTTTTTCTTCTAGCTCCTGCATTATCGTGATACATTTGACTTCATTTTTCTTTGCCTATTTTGGGTTCTTCCTCATTCCTCCCCCTTGATATCATCTGCAAACTTGAATTGGGATTACCATTTGGAAAACTTCAGTTTGGGGTAACTGGTGAGTAGCTGGCTGTTTGTTGGAGTAATTCCACAAATCAGAATATGGAGCCCTGTTTCTGTAGCTCTTCAATTTATGCAGAAATTTCTGGGCAACTGTTTTTGCCCCAGGCCAGGGGTCTGACCATGCTGTGAGCATATTTTGAACAAGCACCACTGTTTCCATTCCCACGATTCACCTCTGCTTTCAGCTAAAGTTTATGCTTCTCTACCAGTAGATTGTTTATCATAGCTCAATTTACAATCGGCAAGATGTGGGAACAACCCAAATGCCCATCAACCGAGGAATGGATTAATGGACTGTGGTATATGTATACCATGGACTACTGTTCAGCTATTAAAAAGATGGAGACTTTGTGTCTTTTGTATTAACCTGGATGAAGGTGAAACACATTCTTCTTGGTAAAGCATCACAAGAATGGAAAAGCAAGTATCCAGTGTACTCAATGCTAATACAAAGTCAGTAGATGATGTAATACACACCCACATGAGAGAAAAACTCAATTCAATTCAAGTTGGAGGAGAGGGGAGGGAAGGCAGAGGGGTGTTCCCACTTAATGCACAATGTAAGGGTATTAGCACAACTCTTGGGTGTAGGGACACAACTGTAATAGGGACTCTACCTAACAAATGCTAACATTGTAACTAATCATTTATACTCTGATATTAATCTGAAATAATAAAAAAAAGAAAATAAAGTTTGTGCTTCCAAATTCCTAGCTTCTCTCATTCAACTTTCTTAGGAGAAAACACACAGACACACACACACAGACACACAAGACACACACACACAGACACACACAGACACATGCACAGACACAGGCACACACACAGACACAGACACACACAGATACAGACACACACACAGACACAGACACACACACAGACACAGACACACACAGACACACACGCACTCCCTTTTACTGCCTAGGTGTAGTGGGGTGGAAGGAACAGCCGGGTAACACCTGAGTGTCAACACCATGGACAGAGGGTGCAGGATGGGCCTCAACTCTGCAGGCCCCTGGTTTTGATGCCACCAGTTTCCAGGTCTGTCTGGGGTTCGGCTGAGTGAGACAGCTCTTTTCTCAATGGCAGTGCTAACTGCTGGCCTGTTCGGCTGTGGCTTCCTGGGTCTCCCAAGGCAGGCATTTCACTGAGGCAGGTTCCACTGCTCTGTCCAGTCTGCCACCTAAAATGTGTTGAATTTTACTCTCACTCATGTCCCTTCTCCTGCTTCATTTTAAATGTTACCATTTCATTCTTTTATTGTCATTTTAGTGGGATTTATACAAGGCAAGGACAGAAGCTCCCAGAGTCTTCACAGCGTCTTTTACCCAGCAGGTAGGCCAACTCCATCTTCCAGGCTTTAAGTCAGAATGTTTAAGAACATTCATCTGACTCGGACTGCTCTAAAGAATGTTTTGTTTCCCTTGATACAGGCAATGTTGTACAGGAATAACACCATTCCTTCCTAAGGACTCACAGATATTCAAGGCTTATATGCATTTAAAAATTGATCCGTAGTCTGAGAAAACTAAAACAGAGTATTTACCAACAACTAATTTCAAGAGGGGCTGACCCAGCAAGACAAAGAGTTGAAAGATGTCAAAATTGGGGCTATGTGTTTGGCTGAGGATGACTCGTCATTACTTGCAAAAATAAGAATTTAACAGGCAAGAAAATTCTGAAAGAAATAGCAAACTTTTAACAATGATTAATTCCATTATATTTATTTTATCTTTTTCTGTCTGCAGAAAGATTATAAATATAAAAAAACCTTAAAAATTACAAATGAATAGATAACAGAATTAAAACCGAATCAATCTCATTACCCAGAGAGAGCTACTAACAATATTTTTGTAGAGTTCCTTTTTATAGATATTTAAACATGAATGGTCAAAATAATATAGATTATAGAGTGGACAGTTTTGTAGGCTGTTTTAAAAAAATCATACCATAAAATATGCCAAATATTATACCTGTTATTAACATTAAAACTATTTGGCATATTGGCTCAGTGCCTGTAGCTCAGTGGCTAGGGCGCCAGCCACATACACCAGAGCTGGCGTGTTTGAATCTAACCTGGGCCTGCCAAACAACAATGACAACTACAGTAAAAACAGCCAGGCATTGTGGCAGGTGCCTGTAGTCCCAGCTGCTGGGGAGGCTGAGGCAAGAGAATCACTTAAGCTCAAGAGTTTGAGGTTACTGAGAGCTGTGACACCACAGTACCCTACCAAGGGCGATAGCTTAAGACTCTGTCTGAAAACAAACAAACAAACCAAAAAAAAAAATTATTTGGCATCTTAAACAAATATCTTTGCTCAGTTGTGCAATTATTTCTATAGGAATATTTTTCTTTCTAGCTTTGATGGCATGCTAAAAAAAGCCTTTCATACCCCAAAGGTATATTTTTATTATATTTTTTCTAGTCATTTGGTAATTTTGTATTGAAAATTTTAATCTATTTTTAATTTATTTGATATTTTATGGATAATATTCTAACTTAAAAAAATATGATTTTTCCATATGGTTCCAAACCCAATACCCAGTTTCTTTCCTTCCTTCCTTCCTTCCTTCTTTCCTTCCTTCCTTCCTTCCTTCCTTCTTTCCTTCCTTCCTCCCTCCCTCCCTTCCTTCTTTCCTTCCTTCCTTCCTTCCTCTTTCCCTTCCTCCCTCCCTTTCTCCCTCCCTCCCTTCCAGATAGGCATGTGTTTCAGAATTATAAACTGCTATGAGCATACAGATATCATTTGACATTTAATCCATGGACTTTGGAGAAAAGAGATGCTTTTAAAATACAGTAGAATCCCCATAGTTGACCACCTCCCTACTGTGGCCATCTTTTTAAGTTGACCTAATTTTCATAGACCAGATATTCACCACATGTACATATCAACACAGCAGACCTAGCTCCTTCTGTTGGCCACCTCTGTGTGTGGACCAGTTTGCTACAGTCTCTCGGGTGGTCACCTTGCTGTGTTAATACAGTAAGTCGACCTTCCCCAAGCTCACTTTGTCCACCTTCTGGTGTGGAACCTGATAGGCTCTCCATTTAACTTGGTTTCATTTGAAGATTTTCCATAAAGTTTGAAAATTCTTTTCAAAAAGTCTTGCATTCTTTTATGGGCCTTTGCATCATTGGATTTTGAAGCTGAAGATTGTTCAGATGTGTTCTGAACATGTTGTTATATATCTTGGAGCCTGAAACTGATGTGGAGGGGCAGCTGGATGTAAATTTAATAAGCATTCCTGCATCAGGGGAATCTCTGCCTTCAACTTAGGGACAGGAGACAATGTTTGATAATACAGACTTTTGGAATGTTGCATTAGGTGGAAAAACTACACCATCCGTCTTCAGTTCCCTGAAGGTGGGGCCAGAAAGAGCTTCAAGAAGATCAGATAACCACCATGCTGAGTATCTTATGGAGTGAGGCTAGGCATGTTATGAGGGCTTTAACCCACAGACGCTTTCAGAACCTCAGAATTATTCTGGGAAAAACATCCTCTTTTGCTAGGTGAGCTTTGGTGAATGTAAAAGGGACTAGCATGCTAATTGCCTTGGAGAGATTTAGCTCTTCCCCTTACAGGCAAAGCATTAAAATAGAGGAAAACACGTTACTAACAAGTCCAAGATGATCCAACTTGAAAGTTGCCATTTGGCAATATTTTGTTAACATCGTATTCAAAGGAAACAGCATGTCCTTAAGTAAATGTTCTCTATACGGAGAAGTAAAAATATTTTGCAGAAGTAGCAAACATACATGAAGGTATTTAAATGAGCTACAGGTTAATATTTTTTAAAAGTGCTTAGCAAACCATTGGACTGGGCTGGTGTCAATTGATCTGAAAAATCAGACTATACGTATTTTCTCTTCCTGGGAAACCTTGGGAAAGTGAGCAAGAGAGAATGACAATGCCTGGGATGGGAACATTGAAAATGGGAGATGTTTTGTTAGTTTGAGGTTACTGTAACATTGTTTCCCTGCCTGAGGACAAGGAGCTATTAGCAAAGGAAGTAGAAGTGCTGAGAAGACAGCTTCCGGTTCAGACAGTGTCATGAGTGGACTCATGACTTGGGTAATTGACGCTTTGAGCCTCAGTTTCCCCATCTGTGTATGATCATAGTAAGACAAGAGCACTCTTGGTGTAATCTGCCTCCAAAAAACTGTGTGAAGGTCAAGTACACCAATGCTTTGTGAACAGTAAAATGTTTTGCAGATATAGGTTGAATTTAAATTGAGATGAAGATGAAGATGTAACATTTTCCCCATTTATTAACCAGAGAAGAAGTATAGTGTAGAGGGACTGAACTTGACCTCTTAGTCTTCTGCCAAATACTGTGTTTGTGTTGGTTAAGTCACGTGACTTCTCTGTGCCTCAAATCCCTTCACAGAACAATAAGAAAGGGAAAAGCACACCCTCAGTGGAGTTACTGTGAGACTCAAATGATCGTAAGCACTTGGAGCAGTGGTAAGGACCAAATAAGCCCTAATAACTTGAAGCTTATCAGGTATAATCATAAGCCAGCGATGATGATTTCATGTTCACTAAGTGAAACTCCCTAGTTGCACTCAACTGAAGCTGAGTATCCCATGTTGATTCTAAAGTGAAAATTTTCAGAATCTGTTTTTTAAAACCATTTAGAAAATAGTCACGTTTGCTTTGATTGTAAGATAATTCATCAGAGTGGTTTTAGGCTTAAGAACAAAACTCCATTAATTCGACTGAATATCCATCATGTCCTCATCTGTTTAGCCACTGCCTGGCTTTCTTCCCCATTTGAGCTCCCCAAGTTCACCTACACAAGGTGCTATTCTGGTCTCACTTTCTTCTTTCTCTTCCACCAGCTCCAATGCACCTTCCAACCCTGCCCTGAGCTGTCTACCAATTTACCAATGATCTCCATGTTGTTGAATCCAATGGGCGCTTTCCAATCATCTTTCATGATTACTGAGTAGCATATCATGCAGTAAACCACTCCCTCTTTTTATAATTTGGCTCCTTGGATACTGCCCTTGTCTCTTTTTCTTCTTATTTCCTTTTTATCCTTCTCTGTCTGCCTTTCTCATTCTCTCTTGCTAGTTGCTTCTTCCCTATCCTGCCTTTAACCATGGTGCTCAACTTCTCTTTTCAAATTGCAGTCTCTCTTAGGATGATCTCATCTAAACCAGGGATTTTTCTGTGAAAGGTCAGTTAGTAAATATTAAAGCTCTGTGGTCCACACGGTCTCTGTTGCCTCTACCCAAACTTGCCATTGTATTAAGAAAGAAGGTATTAGAGGAGAGGCAAAGAAATGGTCTTGGCTGTGTTCCAATAAAACTTTATTTATAAAAACAGATGACAGGTTAGATATGGCCTGTGGGTCATGGTTTGTTGACCCTGATCTAAAACCATGACTTTAATTACCACCTGTCGGGGGACAACTGTCTGTGTCCCCACTCTGCATGGCAGACTGGTATGTCCAACTGCTTGTTGATCATCTCCTGGGGACCGTGTCTCTAGAGGTGTATGGCTGCTTTTTCTATCCAGGCCTCTCACTTCTGATCTCCATACAGTGTTTCTGCTTTAGCAACTGGAAAGTAGAAATTTGGGGGTCATCCTTGTTATGAGAATCTATATAGTGTCAGCATTCATCCTCACAGGAGCCAGGGTGCATGGATTCAAATCTCAGCTCTACCATTTACTCCCTTTGGGATTTGGGTGAATTAATTAATTGTTCCTTCCTCAGCACTCTCCTCTGTAAGGTGGGGATACTAATAAGTGAAGAATGTATGAAAAGCACTTACAACTGTGCTTAGCACATGGCAGGTATTATGTTACCACTTTCTTTATTGTGGTTATTATTATCATTTCTTTCACTTTCACTCATAGCCAATGAGTCAAGGAGTCTTATGATCTTATTCCATAAAAAGCTCTTGAATCTGTACCTTTTCTTCTATTTTCACTGCTGACAGCACAGGTGTGGAACTAGGACTGCTATTTGGGGACTGGACTGTGAGGGCCTCCTGGCTGGTCTCCTGTGCTAGCTCTTGCTCTTGTCCAGTTTGCTCTCCAAAGTGCTAAGGGGAATTTTTCAGAAATGCCATTCTGCTTATATCACCCACCTTCTTAAAACTCTCTGGAAAAGTGATTTTCCATTGCTCTTGGGATAAAACCACCAGCTACAGACCCAACTTGACCTGACCCTTGCATGCTCTTTTGGCCTCACCTCTCACTCCCCTTAGCCCAATACTCCTGACTCCTTTTCAGCTGCTCTGGTCCTTCATTGCATCTAATGTCCACTCCCTCCACTTCTCTATGCCCTAGGACTTTTGCATATGCCATCCTATTTTCCCCACCTGGTGTCATCAAGTTCATTCTTTCTTTGACACTTTTCCATGCTTGTAAGACCTTGCATTACCCTTTATATCACAATATTCAGAAGCTCTAATGTTTATTATTTAAAATTGTCTTTATAGGTTCATGGCCTATCAACACATGAAAAATGCACACCATCTTTAATCATAAGAGAAATGCAAATCAAACCCACTTTGAGATATCATCTAACTCCAATAAGATTAACCCACATCCCAAAACAAAATCCCAAAACTGCAGATGTTGGCATGGATGTAAAGAGAAGGGAACACTTCTACACTGCTGGTGGGAATGCAAACTAATATGACCTTTTTGGAAAGAAGTTTGGAGAATATTCAAGGAACTAAAAGTAGACCTACCATTTGATCCTCCAATTCCTCTACTAGGTATATACCCAGATTATCAAAAGCATTTTACAACAAAGAAATTTGCACCAGAATGTTTATTGTAGCCCAATTCATAATTGCCAAGTCATGGAAGAAGCCCAAGTGCCCATCAACTCATGAATAGATTAACAAATTGTGGTATATGTACATCATGGAATACTGTGTAGTCTAAAAAGGATGGAGACGTCACATCTTTTGTATTTACATGGATGGAGCTGAAACATATTCTTTTTAGCAAAGTATCTCAAGAATGGAAGAAAAAGTATCCAATGTACTCAATACTGTTATGAAATCAATATATAATCACCTACTCATTCATATGAATGATTAAATACAGCTATAGTCCAGAAAGAAGGAGGGAAGAGGAGGGAGAAGAGAGGGGAGGTAGAAGAGTGGGAAGAGGGAGGCTATTTGGTGGGACTTCACTTATTGTGCACAATGCAATGGTACATATCAAAACTATTAAGAGTGGAGTATGTCTTACCCCACACACACAAATAAAAAAATAAAAAAAATCATGCAGAAGGAAACAAATGAAGCCCTTCCAGCAACACCAATAAGCTGAGCAAGTTGCAACTTGCCTGGGCACTGGCCACATACACCAAGGTAGATGGGTTTGAACCTGGCCTGGGCCTTCTAAACAACAATGTCAACTGCAATAAAACCTAGCTGGGCATTGTGGTGGGTGCCTGTAAGTCCCCGCTACTTGGGAGGCTGAGGCAAGAGAATCACTTAAGCCCAAGAGTTAGAGGTTGCTGTGAGCTGTGATGCTACGGTATTCTACTGAAGGTGACATGATGAGACTTTGTTTCAAAAAAAAAAATTAAACTGTCTCTAGTACTGGAATGATGGTCTTTGAGTCTAGAAGTGTGTGAGTCTTATTCACTGTGGTTTCTTCACTGCCTAGCACAGTGTTTTTGCATAGGAAATATTTGCTGAATGAACGAACTAATTATTTTACACCAATAATTTGCCTAAAATCTCAGTGACTCAGCTATGTGCTGACTGTATTTGCACTGGTTTTTATGCATTTAAAATTGCTTTCCCAGGGAATCAGGTATGGCAACTCCGATAATTTTGATATTGTAGCCAAAGAAATTCAGTTAGGGTCACATAATTAATAAGAGAAGGAACATGGCTCTGGTGATGCCACTTCAGCAGTCTTCTCCTACACCAACCTGGTGCTTTCTTGGGTGTCAGGACAAAGTACATCTCTGGCTGCTGCAAATGAGAGGATGCTGCTGAACTGAGACTTTGTGCTCCAGGACCTGAGATTTACTGGAGTAAGTATCTCTAGTGTCCACAGGAGCAGGATAAGAAGAAAGTACCATGCAGGTGCCCTTCCACCTTGGTGGTAGGATGGAATTAGGAGAACAATCTCTCCACTCAACCAACCAAGACCAAGCGACTGTAACGTGTGGTGTTCAGTATCAGATGTGGTGGACTCCAAAGGCCATATGACCTGATCTCTGCCCTCAGACTATACAAGTATTTCAAATACCAAATGAGTTACATAGTATCGCTTGCTCTTAGTTTTTCTTTTTTCTTCTTTCTTTCTTCCTTCCTTCCTTCCTCCCTCCCTCCCTCCCTCCCTCCCTTCCTTCCTTCCTTCCTTCCTTTCCAAAATGTAAACTTTAGCTGAGCTTGAACAATAGGAAAGAGTTGGACAGGTGTAAGAGACAGATTTGTTCATTAAAAATCTTTCTTAGACCACCTAGCACATTTCACATCCTTAACTAGGGACCGGGGTTATATCGGTAGACAAAAAGGCACACATAGTTCTTGCTTTTATGGAAATGTGAGGATAGAGAAATAGTAAGTTATCTTCTGGAGACAGTTTGACCTTTGCCTAGAATGGTGCTATTTGATAGCCACAGAAGTTATTTAAATTTAAATCCATTAAAAAAAATAAGATAAAATAGCATGCGCCCCTCCCAAAAGTCAGTTCTTCAATCCTACTAGGCACGGTTCAAGTGCTCCACAGCTGTCCATGACTGGTGGCTGCCATATTGGACAGAACACATGTCGAATATTTCCATTGTCACAGAAAATTCTGTTGGGCAGCACTGGCCAGGAATGTACTATGGGGTTGAAGGCTGCAGTTAAGATGAATAACCAGTTGATAGACTGGACTTGAAAGAGACGCTTGACCTAGGGAGGGTTCTCAGCTAGGGCAGAGGCTGTAAGAAGGGAGATGGATCTTTCAGTAGGTGGGAGAGATAGGATTGCAGGTGGGAGCAGCAGCTGGGGATGATCCAGAGGGTCTTTCCTGAGTTCCCAGAAGGTGGAGTCACCTTAAACAGGCCTTGAAGAATTAAGAAGAGGGGCCATAAAATGAGAAAGGGTTAGATAGGGTTCTGTTTAAAAACAAATGAAAAAGCAAGGCTGATGGCTTGAGAGAGAGAGAGAAGAATGTAGCTATTTTGTTTGGGATAATTGGCACTTTTTGAATTAATCAAAGTGTTAGAATTGTACATGTCATCTTTAGCCTAACACGCCTGGATTTTCTAGTTCAACATGTGTTAAAAATGGAGGATTTGGAAATCTAGAGGAGCTTTCGTTTTCAAACCTAAAAAGAAGAATTAAAGTGATACATATTATTTTAAGTTTTTATTAAGATTAACTGTGGTCATTAGCAGCCAGCACCAATCCTGACCCTGAGTGAGCAATCTTTACTGGGTGGGATTTCAGCATGAATGCAGGTAGCAGCAAGTTACTGATGGGGATGGAGGAATCAGCTGGATTCAGCAGCTGTGTCCAGTGGGCTGTAGCCGGGGCTGTGTCACTGTGCTGAGAGCAACCCAAGGAGCTGAAGGGCAGAATGTCAGCTCTCGGCTGCAGTTAGGGACCTCTCTGTCTCTGCAATGGGGTGACCTCACCCACTGGATTATTCCTCATCTATAGAAGGAGAAGTTTGAGCAGACCAATTTCCAAGGTCCCTTCCAGTCCGGAGTCTGTGATTTCACTGCTCAGCCCCAGGAGGGATCTTATATTCACTGTCAGATTGTCACCTGTCAGATTTGGGTTTGTGATGGAGAAGCTAGCTATGCATATACAACTTAAAATGCTTCTAATAAAAACAAATCCTGTATGCCTGTAGACACGTTTATCCATTAGAATTGAATGATAGTGGAATCCATGTGGAATAAGAATCGGCCACTTTGACCTTGGGAAGCCACAGGGACAGCCTCTGTTCATGACACCCTAATCTGGGTACTGATGGGTCCTTCTGAAAACAGTGGTGCAATGATTGACTACATCAGCCTGGCAGACCCCGTGGTGAAGCATGGGGTACATGATTGTGGGGGGAGGAAAACAAGCCACTGAATAAAGGACCAGAAAGGCAACCACCGTCTCCTCCTAAAACCCAGGAATCCAAATTATGATTGGGGTTGTGGTGAGAAAAAAAGTGCATTCTGATGAAAATCCAATTAAAGGAACAATTAATTGGGAACTTGCTACTCACAGAACACCATGCTTGATGATTTTAAGGAGACGAGGATGAATCAGATAGACTCTGTACCCTGAAGAGATTTATAATATAAGGGGGTGGGGAGGGTGGGATAGAAGTAAAATAAACAACAAAGGGATGAGTCGGTGCTTGGAAAGGAAGATGAGATTGAGATGGATGCTGATAACCAGGCAGTAATATTTGAGTTAAGCGTGGGTGGCTGTTACCAAAGCAACCCCCAAAGAAGCAGTCTCTGAAGGCCATCTCCACTCCTCCACAGCCCCCGGCCCCCAATATGCTTTGCTGCCCAAAAAGCAATTGAAAAACTTTGGTCAATGATGACTTTCCTTCATAAATTATATTGAAATGAGACAGCCGTATTTTTGTGCTTCATGCTTAGCCAAATCCTACTTAATTAACCTACTTAGACTTGTTGATTGAGGTTAATTAGACCCTAGGATTGATGTTAATTGCCATTGTAAACCGCCAATGTTATAGGCAGTACATTTCGGATTTGGTAAAAAAAAAAAAAATAATAAGGTAGAGGTCTGTTTTTCTGAGCTTGCTTACTTTATGTTTTACGCTCCCTCCTATAGATGAAAAGGCATTCTCCTATCCCTAGTTGTGTCTGACTTTGTTTCCGTTGGGGGTAGTGGGTAGATGGGTTATTGCAAGAGCGGATTCCATGCAGTTAGCAATTCCTTAGGTGTGTAGGCAGTCTCTGTCCTTTTTACCTTTTTCCACCCTTTTTTCTATATTATGCCCACCCCAAGGCATGCACACACAAGCACACACATGCACACACAGAACACATGCATGCACACACATGTGGCTGTGCACACAGGCATGTGCATAGCACACACACACAGATGCATGCACAAAAACGTCCATGCACACACAGCAGACACATTCACACGTACGCACACACACACACTGCTGTCCTTTCCTTCCAGGTCCATTTTCCAAAGCTATGTGGGTTTTCCTCGGGCAGGTGGCTGCTGTTCACAGTCAATGGACTAACAAACAAGATAAGTGGGAACATGCATCCGGTAATGGCGTGTGTGAGGAGGGCCAGAAGGAAGGCAGTACTACACCCGCAAGAGAGAAGAATAAGGCAACACTTTCAGAGCCAGATGCATAGGGTAGGCTGTTTCCTTTATTTTATTTCAAGCATTGGAGTTCAAATTCAGGAGGAGAAATTCCTGTACCATTAACAGGATCAAATTTTCCCACTCATCTTCTCATCAGCTTCTTGGCCTTCTTTTACATGAACTTAATTCCTCTAAAGGAAGCTGCCCCAATAAAGGCTCTCCCTCCCTCCCTCTCTCCCTCCTCCCCCCTTTCTCCCTCCTTTCTCCCCCCTCTGTCTCCCTCTCTCTCTCTCCCCCCTCTCTCTCTTCCTCCCCTCCCCACCCTCTCTCTCCCTCTTTATCTCTCCCTCTCTCCTCCCCTCTCCTTTTCTCTGTCTCTCTCTCTCCCTCCCCCACTTTTTCTCCCCCACCTCTCTCTGTCTCTCTCTCACTCATACCCACCCATACCACCAACCAAGGCTTTGCACCACAGGACATCCAGCTCTCCTGAGCAGACCCTCCTCTTGGTCCCCAGAGGTATAAAACAAAGGACTAAGAAGTGAGTAAAGTGGATTCAGATGCTGGTAATTCAGATGGAGGCCTCTGCAGGAACAGGGTCTTAGTGTGAAAGTACTCAAGGTTATCTAGAATGTTGATGATTCAACCTTGAAAGTCACTTTGACAAAAAAAAAAAAATTGAGGACATTCTCCATATCTCAAGGAAATTTCCTAAGTGTTTGATGAGCTGCTAATTGGATTTTCATTGTTCATTGTGATGGGGTGAACATTTTCATTGTTCATCAGCTTTCTTCTAGTAAGTAACATACATTATTTTTTTCATAACGATGAGACTGAATACTCCTGGAAACAAAGAAGGGGTGCATAGATGGCTAATGCTGCCATGATTCCCTTCAGCACTGGAAGATGAAATTTTTCATGTATAATTCTATTAGTGAGTGATGAAACTATTATTTCCAAGTCTTTCGATGACTTTTATGAAGATAAAACCTTGAAGATAATTAAGCTGGAATACAAGGAGATCTGAATACAAGGAAAATAGCTGTTCTAATTGCCCACAAAAAATATATATACAGGATTGAAAAGCATTCACAGGCAATAGTTATTTGGTACAGAAAGTACCCATGATCTTACTTTGATTTAGTTCAATTATAGGAATAAGATTCCATTTTATTAAAATTAGATACACAATAAATAGGTGAATATTGGTTAAATTTCAAGACCAATAAAAGGACTAATTTCAAAGAAGGATCACAAGAAAAAAAATTTAAAAATTGGGAAACCTAAGAAATTTTCTTATTGAAATTGTTTTAATTAATAATAGCTTCCAGTTTCACAGGCAATTTGCCTTTTTAATTATGTGAAATTCACCTTGAACAATGAAAGCTAAATGTTTCTACCCTAAAAGCATTAATCTCCTGTGGCGCCAAACTAAGATGAGCGCCTTCACGCCTGCATAAAGTTTAAGTTTACTGTCTAAGGAAGTCTATCGTGGGGATCACTTTCTTCTCATGCACAAGCAAGGGTGGACAGACAGACAGGGCTTTCTTGCTTACTCTCATTCCAGCTTCCCAAGACAGCAGACATTTCCAGCTGGCTTATGCCAAAGAGGAGGGCTGCCTCATGGACACCAAAGACAGAAAGGCAGGTGGCAGGCTTGGAACCCGGAGGTCCCAGGAAACCAGGAGTACAGATGATCGGCTTCTGCCAGCTTACTTTGTTAACTGGCCCTTTAGGGCACTCCAGGCCATGTGCCAGATAGAAGATGACCACCCACAACCCCCAGGTCCACAGGCAGGGGTTCCTGTGTGTGCATGTGGTCAGACTTTCCAGATACCAGTCCGTTTGGTGAGGTGCCCCCCATAGCTGTCCCCCAGCCATACCTGGGGGTCCACAGAACCCCTGCCAGGAGCCAGCCCTGAGCCCAGTGGGGCCAGCATGTCCTCAAAATGGGGCTGGTCAAACAGTCGGTCAATGACTCACAGAAGGATCTGGAGGCTCTGAGCGACAACAAACCCAGGGCTCACATGGGCCTGCACTTCTACAGAGGAAATTCAAAACAGAATGACTTTTCATCAGCCAGGCCCAACCCTCACTGCAGGGTGCCTGGCCCCCTCGGTCCCCCTACTGCATACTAAGAGCCAACACTGTGACAACACTCATCAGCCACCTTCATTAAGTGCCCCCTCCAAGTACAGTAGGCTGCTCAGAAGCCCGACTTTCACAGCAAGCCTTTGAAGTACATGGATAGAGGGTCTTGAGAGCCACAGCAAGGTGCAAAGCAGCACAGGCTAAGTAGCACGAGACAGCTGGCCCCACCAGGCTGCTGACCACATGCCTTAGCAAACACCTTCCCCTCCCTGCACTGTGCGTCTTTGCCGTCCAAGGACTGACTGCAATGCTACTTCCCCCATAGACTTCCTATGAGGAATAAGTGAAGTCAGGTATTAGGTGGAACTATAGGTGATGTCTGGTTTTAATTCAAGGAGTTGCATATCTCCGATTTTGCATGGTTCTAACTAAGACCTGAGGGCAGGAGCCCGGCGCCTAACACACAGTTAGAGCCAGTAAGTGTTGTCTGAACCCGGCAAGGACGCAGACTAAATGTAGAGTATGCAAAATACAATAAAAATAACTTCTGCATAAGAGCGGCATTTCCCAACCCCCAACCTTGGACAGGATATAGCACATGACACTAACTAAGGTATATACAGTGGGGGGAAGGAAGTATCCTTTGGGGAAATCTTAATTAAACACCATCTGTGATGGCTCAAAGAAAGGTGTCTGAATGACAGTAGGAAGGGCACAGAGGAGGCAGCACCCTGGGGGAGGCATAGAGCCTGTGGCCACGCTGTCTTCTGCTGACAGAGGACTCTGGAGAAAGCAGTTGTGTGCTAAGACTCATCGGTCCCCAGGAACACCAGGCAGAGCTTCCAGTAGGAGGTGGACACAGGGACTGGTAACTGATGAAATTGATGACTTGGGGGTGCTATTTGTTTTTTTAATTGTCTCAGCCTTACCTTGAATTTTACATAAAAGAAATAACTTTTATTCCAAGCTCCTCAAATCCCTCGCCTGTCACTTGCGTGCGTGTGCCACCCAGTGGCCTTCCAATGGTCCTGGCCTTGAACCCCAGCAGGCCAGCAAAGCACCAAGTGCTTGAGCTGCCTGGGCACAGCCAAGGAAAACTTTCTACTGGCAGTTAACTTTTAATTACAAGGTAAAAAAGACATTAATTATCAGTTAACAAATTTCAATCTCTATTCACATGAGGGAATTAATGTGTTTTAAAAGACCCCAGTAATTATGTCTTAAAGTTTAGAAAGGGGCTGAAGACAAAAGCCAGCCTCTTCCCCCACTCTTCTCTGCTGGTTTTGGGAAACTGGGATGCTGGGACAGCCACACCCAACACCTGTTTGCCAGGGCTATGGATTTAGGGGCCACATTATGAGAATCTGTAATAGGCAGGACCTCTGAGCCCAGAGAGAGGGCAGGTGCCCGCAGCTCATCACAACTTCATCTGCCTGTGGAAACCTGGGCTCTACATGGGCTCCCTGCCTGCAGCCTGGCCCTGCCTTGTCCCCCCAGAGCTCGGCCTCCCAAGTGTGGGTAGACACGGCTCTTGCTGCTCATCTCTAAGTCAGGGTGAACTATCTTCCCTCCCCACCCCAAATAAAGTTTTACAGCTTAAAGGAAAGTGTTCCTGGGAACGGGAGAAAGATGTTCTCTGGTCATCACGGCCTCACATCTGTCCCATCTCAGAGCTCTTGGCGTCAGGCTGTGATTTTCTGCAGCTCCAAACCTATGACTTTTTTGTTTATTAAGTCATATACAAATAGATCATGAATACACTTATGCATATGTGGGGCACAATGTGTTGGGTTCTTTTATACAATTTGACTTGCTTACATCAGACTAATTAATATAGCTTTTGCCTCATTTACTTGATTATTGTGTTGACATTTATGTTCTACCCTTGACAGATTTGACTTGTACCTGTGATTTTTTTTCTTCCCTAATTCTCCTTCTGAGACATTCTCCCACTTTTTGCAGAAGGTCATTTTCTTTCCTTCCTTCCTTTCTTTGGAGGTAACACTGAAGGGCTAAGTCTTACTTGAATTATTCAGGGGCTGAGAAGGGAAAGTAAAAGGAAGATCAGAAGGCTCTGAGCACCTGGGATTAAATACCACTCAGCTCCAAGATAGCTCGCCAGATGGCCACGCACTGTGAGGTCACCACCCATGAATAAATTAAACCTGGGTCAACCAGAGCAAAGGAAAACTCCTGTTTGCCTTTGAAAGATCCCAGCACAGCTGCGTCTCTCAGCTTCTCCACTGGCCCCAGGCACCGTTGGAGGTCACAGAACTGAGGGCTGTTTGGGGCTGGGACCTTGCAACCCTGCAGAGCAGGGAAGGGCAGTTCCAGCCAGATGGACGCTGTCAAAGACAGTCACCCTGAGGGAGGGAGATGCGTTCCATGCAGACCAGAGCCTCTGTGGACGTGAGTGGCTCCCCCGGCCTGGAGCCCATCCCCCAGCCTGTCTGGCTGTCCTCAAAACCTGCTCAAGTGTCCCTTCATCTCCTCCATCACCACAGCCCCCTCAGAGGAACACCCAGCCAGTGCCAGATCACAGGTTTCTTCAGGATTGCAGACCTTCTGGTGCCGTACCCCCCCCACCCCCGACACCTGCTAACCTCGTCACCGTCCTCACGCAGAGAGAGAAGCCTAAGTTTGTCAGACTCACGGGCCTTCCTGGGCTCTGGGGGCTGCGTGACTCTGGGCAGGGAGGGCTCTGTGACCTCTCTGAGCCCTACTCTCCCTCCCTCCAATCAACCAGGACTTGAAATACCAACTTCATAAGAGAATCAAGGGAGCTCCAGAGAGCAGAGGCTCATCATGGTCTCCCTTCCCCGTCACACCACAAGCCCCAAGACGGCAACCACTTGCCCTCTGTGTCCTCAGTGCCAAGCTCTGGCCAGACAGGTGGAAACTCGGTGCAGACCCAGTCAGTGAGCCCACCCACCTCCGGCTCATGGAGCACACAGCTCTTCAACATTTTTACTTTCCCACTGAATGGAACACAAGTCCCCTGGCCAGTGAGAAGGAACATTCTCTCAGGTCAGTTAACAAAACACATTCTTGTGCCTCCCCAGATCCTTAATATGAAACCTCACGTTCTTGGTTTCCTGTGTTGTGACTCCACTAAAACGGAGCTGCTAGACCCTAAAACCATGAGACGAGCAGAGAGTCTGGGGCACGGGAAAGGTGGGAATCTGCTCTGGCCGAATGCAGAAGCTGGACTCAGAGGGGAAAGACCATGTTTGCCGCCTGTGAACTGGTCATCTTGGGGAGTTTTAGGAAGGGGCTCTTGGCAGTGTCGAAGACATGAACAGGCCAGGGAGGACACCAGAAGAGGCTCCCTGAGCACCTGGCAATATGGGTAAAAACCGCTTAATGCATTTCCACCTGCTGGGGGTTGACACCTTATTTCCACCTGCGCATGGGTGAAATCTATCCATCCGTCTGGGTGTGGGAACATATTCACGGACAGAGGACTTACGGAGCAAAGGACAATAAATCCATGAGATTGAGCTCTGTGCAACTGTCAAAAAGAGGGAAGGAGGGAGAGGAAATAAAGGAGGGATCTTTCTGCACTGACAGGAATCCGCCTCCAGGAAAGACTGTCCAGTGCAAAGCGCCCCCCCTTCATCTGAGGAAGGGGGACGGAGACTGGACTGTGCGTGGAAGTACGGGAGGGCCCGTCCCTGAGGGGCCCACAGGGCACGGTGGGGTGTGTGTCACTCAGGCCTGCCTGCAAACTCTTTGAACACCCAGATGGGTGTAACTGGAGGTCATGCCCATGAATGCCAGTGTAACGTAGAGATGATACCCCGACCTGTGGGCAGGATTAAGGGAACAACCGAGGAAGTCAAACAGCCAAGGACTCAGCCTCAGAAAGCCATTTCCACGACCCCGTCCTCCTGTGCCCCACCCCATCTGAGGGACCTGTGGCCCTCCCACCCCTGGGAAGATGGAAGGGGAGACCCTCTGAGACCCTCAGGCTCCCTTCTCCAACTCTGTCCAATCCCCTGTCAGCATCACCCACGGGCTAAACGGAGCCGGAGAAGCCAGGTGGGGGGTGCTCCACGGGCGACATACTGGGCTGAGCAGTGGGACATGTGGAGAACGGACCTGGGGCCAAGTGGAGACCAGAGCACAGGACACAGGTGAACATGAAAGGTATCCATATATGCCTTTTACACTGTTTGAATTTTGAATCATGCAAATGTGTTGTCTGTTCAAAAAATGAATACAGAGTAGAGCTAAAATAATCAAGTCAGTTGGGACCCAATGGAACCTCTAATGACAGAGACAGCAATGTGCCTTATGGGACTGCACCCCCTGCCCCTTCCCCATCACTGCACACAGTGGGAGGCGAGGGGAGACTCTGCCCATGCCCCAGAGTAGAAGCAAAAAATCAAAATGGAAACACAAAACCAAGAGCGGCACCTGGGACTCGGCGTGGGGCCCTGAGACGCTCTAAGTGTGTGGACTGGAAACCACCGCTGCTCTATGACTGGGGAAGGTTTGAAGGTAAAACAATCCCAGGGCAGCAAAGTGACCCACCCACAGCCAGCGAGGAGGCCCTGTAAGGGAGGCCTGTCCTGGGAGACGCCAAAAGCCCCAGAGCACGAGGAGGCTCGTGTGACGCACTGGGACATCAGGCTTCTTTCTCCTCCTCTCCCTGGGAGCACAGCCTACGCTGGGCTTTTGTTTGTTGGTTGGTTTGTTGTGACACCTTTTGTAAGAGTCTGTGTTTGTCTGATGGCGTCTCCATTGTCAGATTCAGGTTAGGCCAGAGTGCTGAATATCTAACGATCTAATGCTGTGCTCTACTCTCGCATCAGAGCGGGCAGCCCATGATGTCAGCTTCTCCAATGACGAACCATGACGTCAACAGACGGCCGTGCTAAGTGTCACCCAGACCTCCCCATGGGGAGGGAACATTTCCCCTCATAATTAAAAAATAACGTAGGGAGTCATGATGGAGACTGGGCCTGGATGACTCTCCTGTTCATCGTGAGTTTCACCTGACCTAGTCACCGCATAGCTGCAAAATAATGATCGTTTTCATTCCATCACTTTCCGTCCGATTCCTTGTCTTTCTTTCACTCTGTTTTGCTTTGTCGTGTGGATTTGAAGGGGCTGGTGATGAGGGAAACCTCGGAGACTGCATTTCAGATGTGGGAGGAGACCTCGAAAGTTCTGTGATGCCTTATATGCAGAAGCAGGCACTCCTAAAAACCCAAGGAGGGTGTCCTAGCAGGGCTAGGCCCAGGTGGCTACTTTCCCAGGTATTTACTCACCTCCACCGGTCTGTGAGGACACGAGGAGCCAGTGGAGGGAGGGAGAATCTAGGGTCCACCGTGTTACGATCAGAGTAACAGGTTGCCAGGCTCCTGCGGCAGCAAGGCAGGCTGGGCTCTGTCCTTGCCCTCTCACGCAGAGCCCTCACTGGATCTTGTGCTAACCCCTGCCCCTTGGCACTGAGCTGCTCCTCTGGGCTGGTGCCCCTGTGTTCCTCAGACACACACTGTAGGGAAAGTGTGCCTGCCACGGTGCCCATCACTGTAACTCGGAGGTTTGGGGAAAGTAGATATTTTGTATTAAAACAAGTAGGAATATGCTTAGAATACAGATGCAGGCAAAAAGTTAAGCTAAAACATGAAATTTCACCAAAAATGCGTGCTGCTGGTAAGCCAGTCTGGGCTTTGGAAATGGCCCAGAATCTCGAGGACACAGACCTTCTCCCTCCGCTGCAGAGACAGCTCTGAGACGAGCATTTGAGAAACTGTCCAAAGCCATGTGGCCATGAGCAAGCCGTCACCACCAGCTACCAGGGAAGACAAATAGAGAGAGGCACACTGGAGTGGGAAAAAGCAAATGGGAGATGGACTGAATATAGACTGCTTTGGAATCAATGTTATTCTCATGTAAAGAGAGAATTACTAGCAATTAAATATTTAACATTTTGTTTTCTATAATATCATATTGGGAGAAATGATTCTAAAATGGTTTCCTTTGTCTTATCCCAAAGGTAACTAGATACTTCAAGAGGGGTGACAGTAAAGAGAAGATATGTTCTATTTGGGGGTTTAAATTCTGTATTTTACAGAGAGGGCAAAGTAAAAGAGAGAGATTGAGAGGGAGAAAATACTCAAAACTTGAACAAAATAAGAATTCCAAGGTCTCATCAGGATTTGGAATCCAGCCCCTCACTTCATGAAATGGGGAAAATAAATTAAAGCTTTAAAACGAACAGAATGAAGTCTCTATTTTTATTTAATTATGGACAATCCCAGCTCTGAGGGCTCAGATTAAGTTAAGCCTTTGCTAAACCGAGCCAGAAGAAAATGGAAA